>JAQQSO010005183.1:0-12226 GCA_028658305.1 Pachyuromys duprasi | reverse complement strand
ACTTGCGATCAAGCCTCTGACAGAGGGCGAGAAGTAATGATAGATCTGGGGGAGGTTGGTGAGACTTGGGGAGAACAAGAGCTCCACAAAGACCAAACTGAGCAGGGCACAGGGGTCTTGTATGAGACAGTTTCTACAATTAAGGACCATGTGTAGATGTGGCCTGGAACCCCTGCTCAGATGGGGCCCATGATAGCTAGTTGTTGGACTGAAGCCCCTAGTGAGGGAAACAGGGAATGTTTCAGTCATGAACCTGATGGCTGACTCTTTGACCCTCCCCCATACAAGCTGGGGAGTGACAGACTGGCTAGATCCCAGGGGAGGACATTGCAGCCAGCCCTGAGGAGACAGGATGAGCTGGGGTTGGATGGAAGGGGAGGAGGTCCTCCCCTGTTGGTGGACTTGCAGGGGGCGAGGAGGAGGGAGATGAGGGAGGGAGTGGGAGGATGGGAGGGAATGAGGGAGGAGGCTATGCCTGGGATGCAAAGTACCTAACCTGTGATTGATGTAAAAATAAAAATAAATTAATTAAAAACAAAAAAAAATTCTAGTCAAGCAAAACCATGTTATGATCCTATGTTATGATGATGTCATTGGCTTCCTTATGAAAACGACAAAACAATTTACTCTTCATTTATTCTCTCCGGAGTGCCTAATAGAGGTTACAATGTACTTTGTAAAGAAAGAGGGAAAGGGGGAGACTTTGTGAGGTTGACACTGTTGTACTTTTTTATACTGTTGACTATAAAATTTCTTATGCTGTTGACTATAACTTGGCTCAGTAAGTCACCAAGCACTACACTTAGGTTGTGCACTGTTCTATAGGTATTTCAAAAAGTAAATTTTAAAATACATTTCAGCTGTATGAACAAGATTGTATCTCCCTCCAAAACATTTTTTTTAAATCTTAATAAAACTGATGTAACTGAAAAAAAATTTTTTTAGGAAGGCAAACAGAAACTTTACAGGCCAGCCTCATCAATACAAGAGATAGAAGGAAGAACTCAGGCACTGAAGATATGACAGAAGAAAAAAATACACTTATCAAAGAAAATGTTAAAACTAAAATATTTCTGGTCAAATCTGAGATAGTATAAAAAGTCCAAACTGAAGAGTAATAGAAATAGAGGAAATAGAAGTATTTTAGCTCAAAGACCCTGAAAATGCTTTCAACAAAATCACAGAAGAACATTTCATAACCTAAAGAAAGAGATGTCTATAAAGGTACAAGTAGAATACAAAACATCAAATGGATTGGATGAGAAAAGAAAGTCCCCTCAGCACATAATAATCAAAACACTAGACATATAGAACAAGGAAAGGACATTAAAAACTGTAAGAAAAAGAAAGGCCATGTAACATAAATGCAGACCTATTTAACATCTCTGACTCTCAGTGGAGATGCTAAAAAACCACAAGGGCCTGAAGAGATGTCCCACAGACTATGAAAGACCACAGATGCCATCCTACACTACTATACCCAGCAAAACTTTCAATTACCATAGATAGAGGAAGTAAGATATGTTTTTCTAGTCTTTCATTTGTAAAATGTATCAGTCCTGATGGTTGTATAAATTATGGATTACGAAGTTTTAGTACAGATGAAGAGATAGAATTTTTTAAGATGGAAACATAAATATTTCCTGAAATATCCTAAAACATAGGGAGTATTTCAGAATACCATCTTGGTAACAGCATCCACACTCTAGAGGTTGGCTCCTTTTGGAAGATACTGTGGAGAGCTAAGTTTCCTATTCTTGTTCTACAGCTTAACAAATCAATTATGTTATCTTTGTTGTTGTCTATTCTGAGGAGTTTGGAGTAGATGAAGTTTAGAAAATAAAAGAACAATTGGGGAATTCATACTTAAATAAAATTTTGGATATACAAGTGAATGTTTCTTTGTTACTACAATTTGTTTATATTGTATTTCTGATGTAACCCCCTTCCTCATCTCCTCCCAGTCCCACCCACCCTTCCTTCTCCCCACTCCTGTATGTCCCTCCCCTAGTCCACTGAGAGGGGAGCTCCTCTTGTGCTATTATCTGACCTGAGCCTATCAGATATCATCAGGACTGTCTGGATACACTTTCTCTGTGGCCTAGTTAGGACACCACATCGAAGGAGGTGATCAAAGAGCCAGCCATTGAGTCCATGTCTGAGACAGCTCCTGCTCCCCTTACTAGGGTATCCACATAGAGACTGAGCTGTCCATGTGCTACATCTGAGCAGAGGCTCTAGATCTTCTTTATGCATTGTTTCTGGTTGATTCATCAATCTCTACAGGACCCTGTGAGCCCAGATTTTTTGACTCTGTTGATCTGCTTGTGGAGCTATTGTCTCCTCCAGGTCTTTCTATCTCTGCCTTCTTCCGTAAGATTCCCTGTACTCTGCCTAAAGATTGGCTATAAGTATCAGCATGTGCTTCGATACACTAATGGGTAGAGTCTTTCAGAGAACCTGTTTGAAAGGCTTCTGTCCTCTCCTACTCTTGACGTCTATCCTGTTTGTCTTTCTGAATGAGGATTAAGCCTCTTCCCTAGGGTCTTCCTTCTTGTTTAGCCTTTATCAGACTATACATTTTAGTATGTTTACCTTATATTATATGGCTATTGTCCACATATAAGGGTATATATACAATGTGTGTCTTTCTGCTTTTGGGTTACGTCATTCAGGATGATCTAGAAAAAGAGTTTTTTAAAGCTAAATTAAATGTGACTTCAAATTTTGTATAAATTTAATTCTGTCTTGGATAGCTAACATTTCTGAATAATCTGAAATAAATTCAGCCTATTCCCATTGACTTCATTTTTCTAATCTCAGATCATCTTTCCCTTTTTCATAGACTTTTACCTGACCACTGTGTTCCCCAATTTTTTCAGGTTTTCTGTTTTCACCATTGTTACTGGTAGATATTCTAAATATGTGAGTCAATTTATACCTTAGTCTTCACAAAGCAGAACCTGGTTGAATCAGCTCATTAGTGAAACTCAAAAAAGACGAGCAATGGCAAAGAATGAGGAGAGGAGGAATAGCCAAGTCCTCACCAGAAATGCTTCACAGAGAAAAGTAGAATCACAATTGATCATAAAAAGTAGAAGGGTCTGGAGCTCCACAAAGAGAACAACAGAACCAGAAAATATGGGCCTAGGGGTCTTTTCTGAGGCTGATGCTCCAACCAAGGACCATGCATGGATATAACCTAGAGCCCCGGCACAGAGGTAGCCCATGGCAGCTCAATCTCCAAATGGGCTCCCTAATAAGAGGAACAGGGGCTATCTCTGATATGAACTCAGTGGCTGGCTCTTTGAGCATCTCTCAAAGAGGGGTGGGCAGCCTTACCAGGTCACAGAAAAAGACTATGAAAGACAGTCCTGATGAGACCTGATAGGCTAGGGTCCTCCACTATAAGTGGACTGGGGAAAGGGCATGGGAGTTGATGAGGAAAGGAGGGAGGGCAGGATTGGGTGGAGGCAAGGGTGGGGCTATAGCTGAGATACAAAGTGAATAAACTGTAATAAATTAAAAAGTATATTAAAAAGAATTTTAAAAAGTACATGGAGTCTAGATTGTAGATGAGAATGGCTGTTGGCTAGAGAGAACCTATCTATCCAGTGTCCACACACCTTTCTTCCTAGATAACCATGTCAGTGCTGTCCAGAATCAGAACTAATGTTAAAGCACAATGTATAACACCAGTCTTTTTACTGTTTTGCTTTCCTTAATTATTTTTATTGTTTAAAACACAATTTAGATATCATAAGACAACATTTTAATGCATGTTGTGCATTCAGTCTAGTTCATAGCCAGCTTTCCAGTTTAACAAACAAACAAACAAAAAAACATCCTGTATCTGGTTGAGATTATGAGTCAGATAGTAAAGGGCTTGATCTGCTAGTATGAGGATCAGACACAAGATCCCCAGAATTCATCCAAATATGTATGTGGTGGCACAAATCTATTATCCCAGTGTAAGTGGAGACAGGAATCTCTGGAATCTCATGTGTGAGATGGCACCTCATGTGTAGAGGCAAGTAACAAGAGACCCTGTGTCAGACAAGGTAGAAGACAGGGACTGACATGTGAGCTAAGTTGTTGTCTGACTACCACGCGTGCACAGTGCCATGCCCCCTATTCTCTCTCTCTCTTTCTCTCTTCTCCCCAATCTACAAACAATAAAGAAATTCTGGTCATGGAGTTAGAGGTCCTACAAACACAGAAACAGATGATGTGGCACTTCTGAGTCTGTGGCTGACATGGGCATGAGGCCACTGGAACCCACAGCTCTAATTCTGAGACACATGGATGCCAGCAGTAGATAGAAGATGATGGAGTGATAATGCACAGAATGAGGAATTAAATGCATTTTCTGCCATAGAGACAGGTACCCTGAGCCATCCTAAAAACAGAAGTACACATCAAATAATTTTTGAGAATGTTCTATAGTTACAGGCATTGCTGTTGGGCCCTAATTTTCCACATTGCCCTTGATTTGAAATAAGTTCTGGGGCTAAACAAAGTTAGCAGTTTAACTCATTATAGTATTTTATTTATTAAATCTTTCATTTTAAATGAATCTTGAAGCTTGGCCACTAGTGCATATAGTCTTTAGAAATACAATTAACACACTGCCTACTTTTTGGAGTGGAATCAAACAAAACAAGGAAAATAAGATTATGTCATTTAGAAACAAGTGGATGGACTCTGCATTTAGCCATTTCAAACAACTGGGTTTATGCTGCTTTCATTCAGTAGAAAGCCAAATTAGCAACCCACTGTAGTTTAGAACCAAAGAAAAGGATAGGTTTCATCTGCCCCACTGACACTGTTAGAAAAAAGGTAGAATTTGTGGATGTCCAGCCTCACATAAATAATACGCATTTAAATAAGGCTATTTTAAAGTACTAAAGAGATAGTTTCCATGCCGTCAGTGAGGAAAGC
Source organism: Pachyuromys duprasi (assembly GCA_028658305.1). Lineage (NCBI taxonomy): Eukaryota > Metazoa > Chordata > Mammalia > Rodentia > Muridae > Pachyuromys > Pachyuromys duprasi. The sequence goes on along the minus strand of JAQQSO010005183.1, from coordinate 7,285 downwards.
CATGAGTACTAAGATGAATGAATGAATCATTTAATGAATGTCATTTAATGAAATAAGAATCATTTGGCCTTAAAAGGAGGGGGGTGGCTTACATCTGTAAAAATATGGATCCAATTTCTATATATTCATTTCTATAGAAATAAAGGCTTTCTTTTTACAGCATGGACATGTTGATTGAGTAGGACAGGGTATTAGCAGTACAAATATGAAATATTTGAAGCTCAGGGTGTGAGGTACTGTGTAGAGAAAGGATCTGTTCTTTTTTATGGGCAAATATAATAGGATGAAATACAGTCATAAACCACCCAGAGCATCTGACAAAGGTACCTCACCCACTGAAGAAAGTATGGTTATAACATGTAGAAAGAGGCAGGCAAGAGGGGAGGGTTATCAAGTACTTGTTCCTTGCAGTATCAAGAAAGTCCCAGGCTCTTCCCAACCAGCTACTCAGGAGGTTAGTGGATCATTTTACACTGAATCAGAAACTTTTATGTGAAAATTGTCTGGGTGAGCTGAAGCTGAGCTGGCAGCTTACAAAGATTGCAAGGATCATCATAGGGAATAAAGGTACAGGGCAGGGGGTAGAGGGAAGGCAGTGAAGTAGGCCAAGAAAATAAATCCTCAACTCTGTCATCCCCATTTTCTACACCTGAGTATCTGAGAGTTAGCAAATGTTATGGGACACTTGAGGTATGTGTAATCAAATGTTAGCCTGAAGGTAATGTTTTTCACAGTGGTTGTAGCACAGATGGAAAAGGTAGTTTCAATGCCATCATGGGGGACCATGAAAAATGGATTAATTGATTTGCAAAGTTTTAAGTTTAAAAACAAAACAGAAAATGCAATACTTTCATAAGCAAGTTACAGCAATATTTGTTCACCAGACAGGCATGAAAGCATCTTGGTCTAAAAGCCATAGTTTTAGAAATAAAGACAGAGAAAAACTAACATTTTAAATCCTTTAGAAGAAGACACAGATTAAGCATCCACTTATTAACCTAAATATCAAACATTCAACACACTGAAGCCTCTAGGTTAGGAAAAGAAATGGCTTGCTTCTCTGGACTGGTGATCTTTCTACTTTACTGCAGTGTTGATTTAATGAGAGTCAACTTAATTTGAAGTGAATTAATGAAGAAGAGACATTTGAGTTGGCAAATGACAGAGAATGGCTTTGATTTACAGAGATATTGACTCACATATGAACTACATCAATCAATAGCATGTTTCCCAAGTGTACAATAGCAGCATTTGCTTCTTCAGAGTGAAAAACACCTGTCTAATATGGTCTTCTAAACAAGACTCGTACAAGGACAACACCAACATGGCTTGGGGGACTATTACAAGTTCCTGCCAACAGATAAAGAGCTATAGGTAATTAATGACCACTAGGAAATGGAAATCAATTTTCTTTAAGAACCAGACCCCCAATAGCTTATCCAATCCCAAAAGGTTAGCCCTAAACAATGAAACTGATGAGCAAAACCGGATGAACTCAGCAGGCTCTGTGTGTCCGTCTGTCTCACTGTGTGTAAAACAATAACTAAAGAAGAAGTAATAAATTCAAGAAGGAGTAAGTAGGTGGGAGGATGAGAAGAACTGGAGGGTACAGAAGAATGGTTGAAGATGATGGAACAGAATACAGATATATACAATTCTCAGAATGTAAAAAATAAAAAATTTGTGTACAAAGGATAGCCCATTACAGTAAAAAAACAAAACAAAACAAAACAAAACAAAAAACAAAAAACAAGCAAACAAACAAAAAACTACTAATCAGACAGAAAGGCATGGCATACACACTTTAGGGGTACATATTTGCTATCTGTGCATGCTGTGAGGACACATCTCACGAAACAGAACCTGCTGTGCAATCCTTTGCTTGAGGGAGTTAAATCTGATAGAGTTAAACACCATGAAGACCGGGTTGAACTATCATGGTCCTTGCAGTTTTGTGAGGCTATAAGCTGCAAAGAATGAAAACATATGACCTTCATGAAAATCCCTTTCTTTACCCACTTCTCACCAGTAAAAGGACTCTAGGGGCCTAGGGCACATGTTCCTCCAGTGAAGGTCAACCTGATGACATTTCTATAGATTTTTTTTTCTCTTTCTCAAGGAATCAAAGATACAAGTACTAGGAAAGACCTATTGCTCTTTCTTCTGTTCCCCAGAGTCCTTCAAAATCACTTCCAAAGTTCTTTCCTGTTATGTCTAATCCAGTTTTAAATAAACCAGGAAATGAAGTATCCTTCAGAGCCTTTGGAGAGCTCTGCTGTAATTTAATACATTTGTTATGTAAGAGAATTCCTATAAAATAAGCTTGTTGAAAAGGAAAAACTACAGATTTCATGTTTTTCCCCCTCTCAATTATTGATTGAAATCTTCCTGCCACCAATAGATTCGAATACTGTCTATGGATTTGTTAACCATCCTGTTGGCAAATGGGATCATTTGCATTTTCATCTTTCAGTAGAGGCTTTGTCACCATTTGAATACTCACCACCCTCCCCAGAGAATGTATGACAGAGGAACTCTTGGGCTTTGATTTTGATAAATGGATTATGTGGAGGGTAGAGATGACATATGTGGGAGGAAGCTAATTGTCAGTTGTCTAGTAAGTGCACATACTACATTTCTCCCACCTGTGAAGAATACATTGCTATTAAAAAGTCGTGTCTTCTACAATAGTTTGTGGTAAGAGGGAAGAAAGCAGTCCAGTAAATTCTTTTTGTGTGTACCCATATCAATCTACCTGTTTATCACAGGCTGTGTGCCTGCTTGTGTGCAAATGTGCATGTGTGCACTTTTATGTAGTTATTATATATTTTGTTTCCTACTAAGGGAATGGTTCAATAGAACTATCTGCTTTAAAGGATGAGCCTGACTGATTACTGTAATTCATAGGGCCTTAATTAGCTGCACAAACCATTAGCTACAATTAGACTATTATAAAACACTTGATGCGCTATGTCAACCATGGGGCCTCATTTATTCCTGTGGCAGGGATGGGGGCAGGGGAGGCAAGCACACTACACCACCAAGAATGCTAATAAAGAATGATTTTTTTATTTAAGATGTTGCCGATAGTGCCTCAAAATTAATCTCAATAGCTGTCTAATTTGTGTCGGTAGATGGTATATTTATTGTAAAATGACACCAAAGTTAAATGAGTTACCTGCAGCAGGAGTGTTAATGTCAGAACCTGGAGGTCAGGCTCCATATGCTGGGACTCATGGAATCACTGGTGCCAAGAGCTCCCAGCGGGCCATTTGGTCTCATCTGTCTCTGAAATCTCTCTCAGCAAGCTGACTTCCACTTTATGATGTGCGAGTAATAATAATAATAATAACAATTTTACAAAGAAAAAAAGGGTAAAATGGAGAGAGGCTGCCTAGGATAGAGAGGGACAAGGAGAACAGAGGTGACAAAATGAACGAGTGAGAGAGAGACAGGGACAGAGAGAGAGAGAGAAGACATAGTGGAGAAGTGTACCCATTATATTCTCCTAGAGTAAAGAGCAGCTTTAGACAATTATGAAAATAAAGAACACAGGCGGACTTTCTTCCATTAAGGAGAAGAAATGAAAGTAAATCAATAGTGAGTAACAGTCTTCCTGCGGGCACATGAAGAGAAATGATATTGTCTCCTACTCTAAGACTACTTGATGATATTTCCCATTTTCTTAGGGTGGTAGCTCTAAAATTCTTTCATGTTCTGTACATATTTTCAGCATGTTTGGGAGTCAGCAGGTTGAGACACTTTGATTCAGAGACATGGGACAAGGATGCTGTTCGAGGTTTCGGTTTTGGTAAAATAACAGTGAAAAAAAACTGAGACTACTTTGGTGGTTTTTCAAAGGAAACATATGTTTAATGAATAGTTCCAAAGGTCATGGTAAAGTGCAGGATGAAAAGAGGAAGAAGAGGAAGAGGAAAAAGGGGCAGATAAGGAGGAAGAGAAGGAGAAAGAAAAAGAGGGAAAAGAAGATAAAGAGAAAGAGGAAGACTAGAAAGAGGAAGAGTATGAAGGCAGTTTCCTGGCTTCTCCTAAAATTCATGAATTAGAAACTGTAAGTAAGGTTAAAAAGAAAACCTTGAGAGCAGGGGCTCTCTCTGAGATAAATTCAGTTACAGGCTCTTTGACCACCCCCCTCACCCCCTCGGGGGAGTGCAGTTGTACCAGGCCACAGAGGAAGATATGCAGCCAGCCCTGATGAGACCTGATAGGCTAGGGTCAGATGGAAGGGGAGGAGGACCTCCCCATCAGTGGACTAGGGGAGGGGCATGAGAGGAGAAGAGGAAGGGAGGATGGGTTTGGGAGGGGATGAGGAAGTGGACTACAGCTGGAATACAAAGTAAATAAACTGTAATAATAATAAAAATTTTAAAAAGTTAAAAAAAAGAAAACCTTTTGTTCTGAAACATCTCCCTGTGTAACTATCACCAGAAGTCGTGTTCTGAAACCCTTACTTAACTATGCCAGGCTCTCTTTTCTTACCTCTAGTCATTGATAAAATTCACCCAATAGTTTGACCAAGTTCTAGGCTCACCTGATTTGATTCAGCAGTCAGGAGTCTGATAATGACACTTCTGATGGTGTTGAAAACAATGCTTTGAGAACCATCACCCTTAGCCAGTATTTCTAAGCACTGGCTATGTGTTACAACTACCCATGAATCCTTTTGAAAATATGTTAGATTCTCCCTCCATCCCATTAAGCAAACTATTCTGCAGTGGAACTCAAATCCTGTAGTTATCAGAGCCAGCCCCCACATCACACCTGTGTGTAGGATGGAAATACTGATGTCTGAAGCTCTACAAAGTACAACCTAACCAGCATCAATTACATGTAAGACACATATTAATGCTTTCTATATTTTAAAAATACCTATTTCATTCAAATTTCAGCCTCCATTTTGTTATAATATTCTTATTTTTAATTTATTAGTTTTTATTTATTTTATCGAGATACATACTTTTATTTTGATTGCTTAAAGTAACTAAGTTATTGAGCTGGACATTTTAGAACATTTTATTTATTTTTCTTACGCACACTTTGGTAAATGAGACACTTGCCTCAAAATGTCCCCTGCCAATTTCAAAATGTAGATTGAAAAGTCCTGCCTCAAGTCATCTGGTCTGGCATGTGCAAGATGTGGCCCACAATTTCGAGGAGTTAGCTTTGTTATATCACTGGCTTGTGGGCCCAGCTCCACAGGTAAACAAACTGAGGGCCCTATGACTTCCTGCTTTTGTGATATTAAAATACATTTTGACATAACATATTACTAACATATATTGAATAATTTTAGTCTGAGATATACATAAAGGCACACTCTTTCTTATGAATGATGGTCCTCGTGAGCAACACAAGACGGAGTTCCTTATTACCTTCTGTAATAGAGAATTGGAGAGGTAAGAACTACTACAATAACAAATGAATCCTACATAAATTGCGGATTAAATACAATGAAAATAATTTTAACTAAGTTAATATTAGTTCAATTGAGAATGTTGGCCCTTCGGGAATTTTTGTCCACTGACAATGCAAGAAGGTCCACCATAGTTAGCAAACCACCATTCCTCAGAAACACGTCACCTTCACTTGGGCCCACTGAGGTGAAAACAAACAGAGAGTCATGTGAAAATACCACTCGTGTTCATAAACATGACCCAAAAAGTAGCACCTCCAATTCTATTCCCATTTTATAGGCCGTAATCCATGACATGCCACACTCACCAGGAGCATGAGTCTCAAAATGAAATATCACTCTGTGTATGAGACACAGAAAGAGATTTGTTGGAAGTCATAGATACACACTGGATTGAAGGAGGCCATCAAATACAAGTCGATCAGTACAGACCAACATAACAGAAGAGAAGAGAGGAAGAAAAATAACATTAAAATCCCCTAGAAATTGTCACAGGTATTGATAGATAAACCTTTGTATTTCAGTTGTCTGAACCATTATGCCATTTTAAATATATTGTAGAGTATCTTTTTTTGACATTAAAATGTTCACAGAAAAGAAATAAATAAGATATCTCAAGAAAAGTGATACAGGATATGATTCAAAGATAGACATTTAGTTAAATGCTTCTCTCAATCTGGTACTAATTTTGTGCTTTGCTCATTAAGGCAAAACTTCATCAAACAGTCAAATCTCTTGAAAATGTGTGTGAATATTTAGTGAAAAATTTCTTCACTGTTGCTAGAATTTTGAAAAGACTAAACCAAAAGTTAAGGTGATGGAGTACCTTTTCCTTAGTTTCTGTCGACTCACTCTTTGGTTTGCTGCTTGCCCCGTGGGTTTGTGTTTGCTCAATCCTTGGGTTCCTGCATTCAAGTCTCTTCACTCCCTTAAACTCTATCTGCTTACTCCCTTGGTCTGTGTCTGCAAATTCTGCTAGTCGCAAAATAGTTTTCAGCATAACCATAACAGAAATGAGATAAAGACTTGGAGATGGATAAATTGGAAGAGTGGCATGCTCATGGCTTCAGATTATCTGAGAAGAGAAAGGAATGCTAGAGCCACAAAAAACAGACACATGATATGAGCGATGTTTACACACCACAAAAATTATGAAATGACAGCCAGCATTTGACTTTTAATTCAAAATATTCAGTTGGTAATGCTATAAGCCAGAAAGCAAATCAGATATTGAGGGTAGAATGACCCCACTGTGAGCAGTTATTTCAAAACTTTCCAGTTCCTAAATAAGATTAATTCTACAGTTTGCCAGAGAAGAATTTTTGAAAACTATCTAATGGATAAAAAATATCAGGAAGAGAGAGCAGCCTGGCTCCACTGATGTCTGTTAATGTCAGGGCAGCCCCTCACAGTTCTTACATAGGAATTTACATCTCTCCATCCAGTCTACCTCGCAGGTATATTGGGTATAATGTATTACCTTCCCCATCCTTTTCTTATCTGTCCTCCTTCTCTGTCTTCTCTCTCATTTTCTCTGAATATATTTCATTATATCACATACATAACATACATCAAAGTGTACACAGAACAAGTCATTCATTGTATTTTAATTTTCTTTATTCATATACACAACTATAACAACAGGCATCTCTAAAGATGGGCTTCTGTGATGAGAATATGGCTAATATCCAGTATCTATAAAGCACTCAAGAAGTTAAAAAGTAAGAAACCAAGTAATCCAATTAAAAAATGGGGTATGGAGCTAAAAAGAGATCTGACTGCAGAGGATTATAGAATGGCAGAAAAACACTTAAAGAAATGTTCAACGTCCTTAGCCATCAGGGAGATGCA
>JAQQSO010005182.1:0-12228 GCA_028658305.1 Pachyuromys duprasi | reverse complement strand
GGGCGTGATCAGCACGTGATGTGGCCTGATCATCACGTGATCTGGGCGTGATCAGCACGTGATCTGAGAATGATCTCAGCATGATGAGAACGTGATCTGGGCATGATGAGCACATGATCTGAGCGTGATCTGATACGTGATCTGAGAATAATCTCAGCATGATCAGCATGTGATATAGGCATGATCAGCTAGTGATCTGTGCATTATCAGCAAGTGATCTGAGCATGAACTGAGCATGATGAGCACATGATCTGAGCGTATTCAGCACGTGATCAGAGCATGATATTAGAATGATCAGCACGTGATCTGGGCGTGATTAGCACGTGATAAGGCATGAACAGCACATGATCTGATCGTAATCTGCACATGAACTGAGCATGAGCTGAGCTGGATCACATGTGATCTGCGAGTGATCAGCACATGATCTGAGCCTGAACTGCACGAGACCTGAGCATGATTGAGCATGATCATCATGTGATGTGGGTATGATCAGCACATGATCTGAGCTTTATCTGCACGTGATCTGAGAGTGATCATCAGCACGTGATCTGAGGATGATGAGCACGTGATCTGAGCACGATCAGCATGTGATCAGAACATGATCAGAGCAGGATCAGCACATGATTTGGGCGTGATCATCATCTTCTCTGAGCGTTATCAGCACATGATCTGGGCGTGATCAGCACTTGATCTGAGTATAAACAGCACATTATCTGGTTGTGATCACCAGGTGATCTGAGCATGATCAGCATGTGATCTGAGCATGATCTGAGCATGATAAGCACGTGATCTTGGCATGATGAGCATGTGATATGAGTATGATCATCACATGATCAGAGCGTAATCTACACGTGATCTGGGCGTGATCAGCACTTGATCTGAGCGTGATCAGCACATGATATGAGCATTATCTGAGCATGATCAGCGTGTTATCTGAGCATAATCAGCTGGTTATCTCGGCGTGATCTGCACGTGATCTGGGCGTATTCAGCACGTGATCTGAGTATGATAAGCACATGATGTGAGCATGATCTACACATGATCTGAGCATGATCAGCATGAGATCTGAACATGATCTGAGCATGATGAGCACGTGATCTGAGCGCGAACAGCACGTGATCACAGCATGATCCGCAAATGATCTTAGCGTGATTAGCACATGATCTGAGTATGATCAGCATGGTCAGCATGTGATCTGAGCATGATCAGCACATTATCTGCTCAGGATCAGCACCTGATGTGGGTGTGATCAGCACGTGATCTGATAATGTTCAGAACGTGAGCAGAGCATGATCTGAGCATGATCAGCATGTGATCTGGGCATTATCAGCACGTGATTTGGCGTGATCAGCACGTGATCTGGGCGTGTTCAGCACGTGATCTGAGCTTGATCTGAGCATGATCAGCATGTGATCTGAGCGTGATCAGCACATTATCTGGGCGTGATCATCACGTGGCCTGGGCTTGATCAACACGTGATATGGCATGATCTTCATGTTATCTGAGTGTGATGGGGACGTGATCTGGGCGTGATCAGCACGTAATTTGAGCGGAATCAGCACGTGACGTGGGAATGATCTATGCATGATGAGCATGTGATCTGAGCATGACCACCATGTGATCTGAGCATGATCTGTGCATGATGAGCACGTGATATGAGCGTCATCAGCACGTGATCTGGTCGTGATCTGCACGTGAACTGAGCGTGATCTGAGCAGGATCAGCATGTGATCTGGGCGTGATCAGGACATGATCTGGGAGTGATTATTTCGTGATCTGAGCATGATTTGCCCGTGATATGGCGTGATCAGCATATGATCTGGGCGTGATCAGCACGTGATCTGAGCAGGATCAGCACAGGATTTGGGAATGATCTGTGCATGATGAGCACGTGATCTGAGCGAGATCAGCACATGATCTAAACTTGATCTGCAGGTGAACTGAGTATGATCTGAGTAGGATCAGCATGTGATCTGGGTGTGATCAGCACATGACCTGAGCCTGATCTGCAATTTATCTGAGCATGACCTGAGCATGATCAGCATGTGAAGTGGGCATGATGAGCACATGATCTGAGCATGATCTGCACGTGATCTGAGCATGTTCAGCACATGATCTGGGCGTGATCAGCTCGTTATCTGAGAGTGATCAGCACGTGATCTGAGCATGATCTGAGCATGATCAGCATGTGATCTGAATGTTATCAGCACGTTATCTGGGTGTGATCAGCACATGGTCTGTGCATGATCAGCAGGTGATCTGAGCATGATCAGCACATGATCTGAGTATGATCAGCATGTGATTTGAGTATGATCAGAGCATAATGAGCACGTGATCAGAGTGTGATCAGCACGTAATCTCAGCGTGATCTGCACGTGCTCTGGGCGTGATCAGCTCGTTATCTCGGCATGATCAGCACGTGATCTGAGCGTGATCTGCTTGTGATCTGGGCATGATCAGCCCAAGATCTGAGTGTGATCAGCACATGATCTAGCATGATCTGAGCATGATCAGCCTGTGATCTGAGCATGATCTGCACATTATCATGGCGTGATCTGCACATGTTCTGGGCGTGATCAGCATGTGATCTGGGCGTGATCAGCACGTGACCAGAGCATGATATCAGCATGATCAGCATGTGATCTGACCGATATCAGCACGTTATCTGGGCGTGATCTTCACGTAATCTGAGCCTGATCTGCACGTGATCTGGGCGTGATCAGCATGTGATCTGAGCGTGATCAGCACGTGATCTGAGCATGATATGAGCATGATTATCATGTGATCTGAGCATTATCAGCCACTTATCTGGGCGTGATCAGCTTGTGATCTGAGCATGATCAGCACATGATCTGAGTATCATCTGACCATGATGAGCATGTGATGTGGGCATCATCAGCACATGACCTGAGCATGATCTGCAAGCGATCTGAGCGTGTTCAGCACGTGTTCCAGGCGTGATCAGCACGTGATCTGAGTGTGATCAGCATGTGATCTGAGCATGATCAGCACGTGATCTTGGTTTGATCTGAGCATGATCAGCATGTGATGTTAGCATGATCAGCACATGACCTCAGCATGATCTGCACGCTATCTGAGCGTGTTCAGTATGTGATCTGGGCGTGATCAGCTCGTGATCGGAGCGTGATCAGCATGTGATATGATTATGTTCTGAGCATAATCAGCATGTGATCTGAGCGTGGTCAGCACTTTATCTAGGCGTGTTCAACACGTGACCTGAGCATAATCAGCACGTGATCTGATCGTGATCAGCACGTGATCAGAGCGTGATCTGCATGTGATCTGAGCATGATCTGAGCATGATGAGCACATGATCTAAGCGTAATCAGCACGTGATCAGATCATGATCTGAGCATGATCAGGACATAATCTGAGTGTAATCAGCATGTGTTCTTGGCGTGATCTGCACGTGATCTGAGCGTGATATGCATGTGATCTGGGCGTAATCAGCACATGATCTGAGCAATATCTGAGTATGATCAGCAGATGATGTGGGCATGATCAGCAGATTATCCGGGTGTGATCAGCACATGATCTGAGCCCGATCATCATGTGATCAGAGCATGATAGGCACATGATCTGGGCGTGATCAGCACGTTATCTGGGCGTAATCAGCACGTGATTTGAGCGTGATCAACACGTGATCTGGGTGTGATCTAAGCATGATCTGCATGTGATGTGGGCATCAGTAGCACAAGATCTGATCGTGATTTGCACGTGAATTGAGCATGATCTGAGCAGGATCAGCATGTGATCTGGCGATGATCAGCACATTATTTGAGCTGGTCTGCACGTGATCTGAGCATGATCTGAGCGTTTGCAGCATGTGATCTGGGCATGATCAGCACATGACCTGAGCTTGAGGTGCACGTAATCTGAGCGTGTTCAGCAAGTGATCTGGAGTGCATGATCTGGGCATGATCAGCACGAGAAATGGCGCGATCAGCACATGATCTTTGCATGATCAGCATGTGATCTGAACATGATCTGTGCATGATGAGCATGTGATCTGAGCATGATCTGTGCATGATGAGCACGTGATCTGGGCGTGATCTGCACGTGATATGACCATTATCAGCACATGATCTGGGAGTGATCAGCAGAGACCTGAGCACTCGAAGTCTGAGCGTGATCTGAGTATGATAAACTCGTGGTCTGAGCGTGATCTGCACGTGATCTGAGCATGATCAGGACGTGATGTAAGCATGATATGAGCATGATCAGCACGTGATCTTAGCGTGATCAGCACATCATGTGGCGTTATCAGCATGTGATCTGAGCTTGATCTGCACATGATATGAGCATGATCAACACGTGATCTCAGCGTGATCAGCGCGATATCTGCGTGTGATCAGCATGTAATCTGAGCATGATCTGAGCCTGTTCATCATGATCATAGCATGATCAGCACATGATCTGGGTGGGATCAGCACATGATGTGGCGTGATCTGCACGTGATCTGGGTGTGATCAGCACGTGATCCGAGCATGATCTGAGTGTGATCAGCAGGTGATCTAGGCATGATCAGCACGTGATCTGAGCATTTTCTTGGAATGATGAGCATGTCATCTGAGCGAGATCATCACGTGATCAGAGCATGATCATAGCATGATCAGCACAAAACAGGGGGTGATCAGCATTTTATCTGAGCGTGATCAGCACGTGATCTGGGCATGATCATCACGTGATCTGCCCATGAACTGATCATGATCTTAAAATGATGAACATGTGAACTGGGTGTGATCACCACATGATCTGAGAGTGATCTGCATGTGATCTGAGTATGATCTGAGCATGATCAGCATGTGATATGGGCATGATGAGCACATGATCAGAGCATGATCTGCATGTGATCTGAGCGTGTTCAGCACCTGATCTGAGCGTGATCAGCTCGTGATCTGAGCATGATCAGCATGTGATCTGGGCCTGATCAGCACATGATCTGAACGTGATCTGCACGTGATCTGGGCGTGAACAGAACATGATCTGAGAGTGATAAGCACGTGATCTAAGCATGATCTGAGCATGTTCATCAAGTGATCTTAGCGTGATCAAGTCGTAGACTGAGCGTGATCTGAGTATGATGAGCTCCTGATCTGAGCGTGATCAGCACGTAATCTGGGCGTGATCAGCACGTGATCTGAGCGTTATCTGCTCGTGATCTGGGCCTGATCACCCAGTGATCTGGTCGTGGTCACCACGAGATATGGCGTGATCAGCATGTGACCTGAGCATGGTCGGCACATTATCTAGGCGTGATCAGCATGTGATCTGAGCATGATCAGCATGTGATCTAGGCTTGATCAGCACGTGATCTGGGCATGATGTGCACGTGAGGTGAGCGTGATCAGCAAGTGATCTGAGCATGATCTGAGCATGTTCATCACGTGATCTTACCGTGATCAGCTCCTGGTCTGAGCATGATCAGCATGTGATCTGAGCATGATCAGCAAGTGATCTGAGTATGATCTGAGCATGGTCATCACGTGATCTTAGCGAGATCAACTCGTAGTCTGAGTGTGATCTGAGTATGATGTGCTTCTGATCTGAGCATGATCAGCACGTGATCTGAGCGTTATCTGCACATGATCTGGGCCTGATCACCAAGTGATCTGGTCGTGATCACCACAAGATATGGCGTGATCAGCATGTGACCTGAGCACGGTCGGCAGGTTATCTAGGCGTGATCAGCATGTGATCTGAGCATAATCTGAGCATGTTCATCACGTGATGTTAGCGTGATCAGCTCCTGGTCTGAGCATGATCAGCATGTGATCTAGGCTTGATCAGCACGTGATCTGGGCATGATGTGCATGTGAGGTGAGCATGATCAGCAAGTGATCTGAGCATGGTCTGAGCATGTTCATCACGTGATTTACTGTGATCAGCTCCTGGTCTGAGCATGATCAGCATGTGATCTGAGCATGATCAGCAAGTGATCCGAGCATGATCTGAGCAAGTTCAGCAGGTCATTTTAGCGTGATCAGTTCATAGTCTGAGCGTGATCTGAGCATTATCTGCACATGATCTGAGCATGACCCGCACGTTCTCTGGGCGTGATGAGCACGTGATCTGAGCATGATCTGAGCATGTTCATCATGTGATCTTTGCATGATCAACTCGTAGTCTGAGCGTGATCTGAGTATAATCGGCTCGTGATCTAAATTCAGTACGTGATTTTAGCGTGATCAGCTCATAGTCTGTGCCTGATCTGAGCATGATCTGATCGTGATCTGAGCATGTCCAGCACGTTCTCTGGGCGTAATGAGCACGTGATCTGAGCATGATCTGAGCATGTTCAGCACGTGATCTTACCATGATCAGCTCGTGTTCTGAGCCTGATCAGCATGTGATCTGAGCATGATAATCAAGTGATCCGAGCATGATCTGAGCAAGTTCAGCACGTGATTTTAGCCTGTCAGCTCATAGTCTGTGCCTGATCTGAGCATGATCTGCTTGTGACCAGCACATTCTCTGGGCATGATCTGCACGTGATCTGAGCATGATCAGCACGTGTCCAGAGCATGATCTGAGCACGTTCATCACGTGATCTTAGCGTAATCAACTCGTAGACTGAGCATGATCTGAGTATGATCACCTCGTGATCTGAACGTGATCAGCACGTGATCTGGGAGTGATCAGCACGTGATCTGAGCGTGATCAGAACGTGATCTGAGCATGATCTGAGCGTGATCAGTACCTTATCTGGGCGTGATCAGCACGTGATCTGAGAGTGATCAGCACGTGATCTGAATATGATTGTGATGTGTATGTGAATTGAGTAGGATCTGAGCAGGTGTGCATATGATCTGGGCGTGATCAGCACATGATCTGAGCCTGATCTGCATGTGATCTGAGCATGTTCAGCATGTGATGTGGGAATGATCAGCACATGATCAGTCCATGATCTGCACGTGGTCTGAGCGGGTTCAGCACGAGATCTGGGCATGATCAGCTCGAAATCGGAGCGTGATCAGCACGTGATCTGGGCGTGATCAGTATGTGATCAGAGCATGATCAGCACAAAATCTGAGCATGATCTGAGCATGATCATCATGTGATGTGGGCGTGATCATCATCTTATCTGGGCGTGATCAGAACGTAATCAGAGCATGATCAGCACATGATGTGGGCGTGATCAGCATGTTATCTGGGCGTGATCAGCACGTGATCTGAGCGTGATCAGCACGTGATCTGGGCGTGATCTGAGCATGATCAGCATGTGATGTGGGTATGATCAGCACATGACCTGAGCATGATCTGCACGCTATCTGAGCGTGTTCAGTACGTGATCCTGACGTGATCAGCTCGTGATCAGAGCGTGATCAGCATGTGATATGACTATGTTCTGAGCATAATCAGCATGTGATCTGAACGTGGTCAGCACTTTATCTAGGCGTGTTCAACACGTGACCTGAGCATAATCAGCACGTGATCTGAGCGTGATCAGCACGTGATCAGAGCGTGATCTGCACGTGATCTGAGCATGATCTGAGCATGATGAGCACATGATCTGAGCGTAATCAGCACGTGATCAGATCATGATCTGAGCATGATCAGCACGTCATCTGAGCATGATCTGAGCATGATCAGCATGTGATGTGAGCATGATCAGCACATGACCTGAGCATGATCTGCACGCTATCTGAGCGTGTTCAGTACGTGATCCTGACGTGATCAGCTCGTGATCAGAGCGTGATCAGCATGTGATATGACTATGTTCTGAGCATAATCAGCATGTGATCTGAGCGTGGTCAGCACTTTATCTAGGCGTGTTCAACAGGTGACCTGAGTGTGATCAGCACGTGATCTGAGCGTGATCAGCACGTGATCTGGGTGTGATCTGAGCATGATGAGCATGTGATGTGAGCATGATCAGCACATGACCTGAACATGATCTGCACGCTATCTGAGCTTGTTCAGTACGTGATCTGGGCGTGATCAGCTCGTGATTGGAGCGTGATCAGCATGTGATATGATTATGTTCTGAGCATAATCAGCATGTGATCTGAGCATGGTCAGCACTTTATCTAGGCGTGTTCAACACGTGACCTGAGCATAATCAGCACGTGATCTGAGCATAATCAGCACGTGATCAGAGCGTGATCTGCACGTGATCTGAGCATGATCTGAGCATGATGAGCACATGATCTGAGCGTAATCAGCACGTGATCAGATCATGATCTGAGCATGATCAGCACGTGATCTGAGCGTGATATGCATGTGATCTGGGCGTAATCAGCACGTGATCTGAGCAATATCTGAGTATGATCAGCAGATGATGTGGGCATGATCAGCAGATTATCCGGGTGTGATCAGCACATGATCTGAGCCCGATCATCACGTGATCAGAGCATGATCAGAGCATGGTAGGCACATGATCTGGGCATGATCAGCACGTTATCTGGGCGTAATCAACACGTGATTTGAGCGTGATCAACACGTGATCTGGGCGTGATCTAAGCATGATCAGCATGTGATGTGGGCATCATCAGCACATGATCTGATCGTGATTTGCACGTGAACTGAGCATGATATGAGCAGGATCAGCATGTGATCTGGCGATGATCAGCACATTATTTGAGCTGGTCTGCACGTGATCTGAGCATGATCTGAGCATGTGCAGCATGTGATGTAGGCATGATCAGCACATGACCTGAGCTTGAGCTGCACGTAATCTGAGCGTGTTCAGCAAGTGATCTGGAGTGCATGATCTGGGCATGATCAGCACGAGAAATGGCGCGATCAGCACATGATCTTTGCATGATCCGTATGTGATCTGAACATGATCTGTGCATGATGAGCACGTGATCCGAGCATGATCTGAGCATGATCGGTATGTGATCTGGGCGTGATCAACACATGATCTGAGCCTGATCTGCACGTGATCTAAGCAAATCTGAACATGATCAGCACGTGATGTGATCAGAGGATGATCTGAGCATGATCAGCACATGATCTGAGCGTGATCAGCAGGTGACGGGGCGAGATCAGCACGTGATATGAGCATGATCAGCACATGATCAGAGCATGATCAGCACATGATCAGAGCATGATCAGCACATGATCTGGGCGTGATCAGCACATGAGGTGGCTTGATCACCACGTGATATAAGCATGATCAGCATGTTAACTCGGTGGAATCAGCACAAGACAGAGTGTCATCACCATGTTATCTGAGCATGATCTTAGCATGATGCGCACGTGATCACAGTGTGATCAGCACATGATCAGAGCATGATCATAGCTTGATCAGCACATGATCTGCGCATGATCAGCATGTGATCAGAGCGTGTTCAGCATGTGATCTGAGCATGATGAGCATGTGATCTGAGCATGATCAGCACATGATCAGAGCATGATCAGAGCATTATCAGCACATGATCTGGGCGCGATCAGCACATGATGTGGCTTGATCACAATGTGATATAAGCGTGATCAGCACGTTAACGGGGTGTAATCAGCACAAGACTGAGCGTTATCAGCATGTGATCTGAGCATGATCTGCACATGATATGAGCATGATCAACATGTGATCTCAGCCTGATCAGCACGATATCTGGGTGTGATCAGCACGTAATCTGAGCATGATCTGAGCCTGTTCAGCATGTGATCTGAGCGTGATCAGCACGTGATCTTGTCGTGATCAGCTCTTGATATGAGAGTGATCAGCACGTTAACTTGGTGTAATCAGCAAAAGACAGACCGTGATCAGCATGTTATCTGAGCATGATCTGAGCATGATGAGCACGTGATCTGAGCGTGATCAGCACATGATCAGAGTATGATCATAGCATGATCAGCCCATGTTCTGGGCATGATCAGCACGTGATCTGGGCATGATCAGCACGTGATCAGAGGGTGATCAGCATGTGATCTGAGCATGATCTGAGCATGATCAGCATGTGATCTGAGCGTGATCAGCACATGATCAGAGACTGATCTGAGACTGATCACCACATGATCTGAGCGTGATCAGCATGTGATCTGGGTGTGATCAGTACGTGATATGAGCGTGTTCAGCACGTGATGTGGGCGTGATGAGCACGTGATCGTAGCGTGATCTGCACTTGATCTGGGCGTGATCTGCACGTGGTCTGGGCGTGATAAGAACATGACCTGAGGGTGATTAGCACGGGAAATAGGCATGATCTGAGCATGATCACCATGTGGTCTGAGCGTTATCAGCACGTGATCTGATCATGATCTGCACGTGATCTGACTATGACTGTGTTCAGCATGTGATCTGGCGTGATCTGCACATGAACTGAGCATGATATGAACATGATCAGCATGTGATCTGAGCATGATCAGCATGTGATCTGAGCATGATCAGCACGTTATCCGTGCATGATCACAGCATGATCAGCACAAGATCTGAGTGTGATCAGCACGTGATCTGAGCATGATTTGAGAATGATGAGCACGTGATCTAAGGGTGATCAGCATGTGATCTAAGCATGATCAGCACGTGATCTGGGCGTGACCAGCAGATGATCTGGGAGTGATCAGCATGTGATCTGAGCATGATCTGAGCATGATGAGCACATCCTAGATGCGGGATCAGCACGTGATCAGAGCATGATCAGAGCATAATCAGCACATGGTCTGAGCGTGATCAGCACGTGATCTGAGCGTGTTCAGCACGTTATCTGGGTGTGATCAACATGTGATGTGAGCATAATCAGAATGTGATCTAACCGTGATCAGCACATAATCTGAGCATTATCTGAACATGATCAGCATGTGATCTTCGAGTGATCTGCACTTTATCTGGGTGTGATCGGCACGTGATATTGGAGTGATAAGAATGTGACCTGAGCATGATCATCACGTGATATAGGCATGATCTGAGCATAATCTGCACGTGATCTGACTGTGTTCAGCACGTGATCTGGGCGTGATCAGCACGTGATCCGTTTGTGATCTGCACATGAACTGAGCATGATATGAGCATGATCAGCACGTGATCTGAGCATGATCACAGCATGATCAGCACAAGATCTGAGCCTGATCAGCACGTGATGTGACCATGATCTTAGCATGATGAGCACGTGATCTGAGGGTGATTTGCACGTGATCTGAAAGAGATTAGCACGTGATCTGGGCATGATCAGTATGTTAGCATGAACTGAGCGTGATCAGCACGTTATCTGGGCATGATCAGCACGTAGTCTGAGCGTGATCACCATGTCATCAGAGCATGATCAGAGCATGATCTGGGCATGATCAGCAAGTGATCTGGGCGTGATAAGCAAGTGACTTGAGCATGATCTGCACATTATCTGGGCGTGATCAGCATGTGCTCTGAGCATGATCAGCGTGTGATCTGGGCTTGATCACATGTGTCTGGGCATTATGAGCACGTGATCAGAGTATGATCAGAGCATGATCAGCACATGATCTGAGCGTGATCAGCAAGTGATCGGAGTATGATCTGAGCATGTTCAGCACATGATCTTACTGTGATCGACTCGTGGTCTGAGCATGATCTGCATGTGATCTGAGGATGATTAGCAAGTGATGTGGTGTGATCAGCACGTGATCAGAACGTAATCAGAGTATGATCAGAGCATGATCAGCACATGATCTGGCGTGATCAGCTCATGATGTTTGCGTGATCAGCACGTGATCAGAGGATGATCTGAGCATTATCAGCATGTGATCTGAGCATAATCAGCACGTGATCGGAGCGTGATCAGCACGTGATCAGACCTGATCAGAGCATGATTAGCACATGATCTGGGCGTGATCAGCAAGTTATCTGGGCGTGATCAGCACGTGATCTGGGTGTGATCAGCATGTGTTCTGATCGGGATCTGCATGTGAACGGAGCATGATCTGAGCAGGATCAGCATGTGTACTGGGCTTCAACAGCACATGATCTGAGAGTGATCTGCCCATGATCTGAGCATGATCTGAGCATAATCAGCATGTGATGTGGGCATGATCAGCACATGATCTGAGCATGATCTGCACGTAATCTGAGTGTGTTCAGTACGTGATCTAGGCCTGATCAGCACGTGATCTGAGCGTTATCAGTATGTGATATGAGTATTATCTGATCATTATCAGCATGTGATCTGACCATGATCAACACATTATCTGGGC
Source organism: Pachyuromys duprasi (assembly GCA_028658305.1). NCBI lineage: Eukaryota > Metazoa > Chordata > Mammalia > Rodentia > Muridae > Pachyuromys > Pachyuromys duprasi. Next base: position 96 of record JAQQSO010005182.1, on the reverse strand, counting down.
ATGATCAGCACGTAATCTGAGCGGGTTCTGCACGTGATCTGTAATTGATCTGAGCATTATCTCAGCATGATGAGCACGTGATCTGAGCGTGATCAG
>JAQQSO010005181.1:0-12230 GCA_028658305.1 Pachyuromys duprasi | reverse complement strand
TCCAACCAAGGACCATGTATGGTTATAACCTAGAACCCCTGCTTGTATATAGCAAATGGTAGCTCAATTCCCAAGTGGGTATACTAGTAAGGGGAACAGAAACTATTTTGGCCATGAACTCAATGGCTGGCTCTTCGACCTTCCTGCCCCCTGAGGGAGGAGCAGCCTTGCTAGGCCACAGAAGAGGACATTGTAGCTATTCCCAAAGAGACCTGATAAGCTAGAGTTAGATGGAAGGGGAGGAGATCCTCCCCTATCACTGGGCTTAGAAAGGTGCAGGGAGGAGATGAGGGAGGGAAGGGGGGGGTAGTGAGGGCATGGGGAAGGGGGCTATGGCTGGGATACAAAGTACATAACCTGTGATTAATATAAAATAAAAAGAAAAATGTTTATATATGAAAGATGTTATATTTAGCACAGGAAGATGGCTTTCTTCAACAAGAGTTATTCTTAGTTCATTCATAGCTTCATGCCATGAAAATCAACAGGAGAGTGGATTAGGATTAAGACAGCCTTCAAACACAGTCCTTTGTTAGGGCTCAGTTTATCTGGGCATTAAGACCCTTTATATAACACCATGGGATACACATCTGGCTCTCTGGCTCATAACTGAAAAGATATGGAAGTAAAAACTTCTGAACAATAGGGGGCTCTGCAGATAAAAGCATGTCTGTGATGATCGCACTCCTGTGAAAACTCTAATCTTTGATGAAGGTGGGTAGTTATGGATCCTTATATGGTTTTCTGAGTCCTCCAGCTGGCCAAGAGAACAGGCCACTCTGGGGTTTCTGTGTTGCTTGTTTCCATGAAAGGCCGACTAAAAGCATCTCAGTTTAAGCATAAAGCATAGAGCTGAGTGAGTCTTGACCTTGGCTGCATCCCAAGCAAGCAGTTTAAGTGCACAGTTTGCCTAGTTCAGAGAGGACTCTCAGAATCAGTTAAGTATTATGGTGACAGTTTTCTCTGATAGGAGCCTGATGTCATCCAGCTTCTATGATTCCTTTCTTTGTGTCTACAAAGTATCATGTTAAAAACAGAAAAACCATTCCTCTGCATCCTATATTGCAATAGCCATTTTTTCAGTTTCCTGTGTGACTGTGAGTTCTGGAACCTAGCACTCCAGTCATACAGCAATGCCCTTTTCCCTGGGCACACAGAGAGGAGCCTCTACCACTTGTATATAGGGAATCTTTTGATACAAGCATCATATATCTAGATGTCATACCTGTTTTTCCTAAGTAGGTACTCTTTTTCCACTGTAGGCAACACTGTGTTTTCTAAGGACATGCTTTCATGGCTGTGTCATTTGTTTCTCTCTTATTAATCAGTTCTAAAGTTCATCTCTTATACTCAGAATGAAGTTTATTACCTGGAAAATCTCTTACAGAAAAAGCAGGCAAACAAACATTTGTTGAATATTTCATCAGTGTGTTTTTGAGTTAAACTGACTTAACTAATAAATCTTCAACCACAGTTCTTTTCTTCCAGCCAATTACATTGTAGATATAACTGAGTAATTAACTGGAGGACACTAATGAGAACACATGTGAGCCAAAGCATTTATAGTACTCCAGTGGTCATTGCTGGATATAATTTCTTTGGACATGAGATTCTGGATAAATTAAAACCATAATTATAAACACTGTGAATGTTCAAATTTAAAAAGAAAGCTATTGCTGGCTCAGTGGGTCCATGCTGCAAAAGAGTGGGGACTTGAGTTTGAGTTCTCAGAATGCACACAATGGTTTTATGCCTTTCTGTAACCCTAACATTCCTATAAGGAGTAGGACAGGAGAATCCCAGGAGGCATGATAGACAGCTAGCTGGAAATACACAGCAACAAAACCCCCAAACCAACCAGCCAACCTACCAACTAACCAATCAACAAACCAGCAACCAATCAACCAACCAACCAACCCAAACAAGGGGAGCCTTGCCTCAAACATGTTAGAAGACAAAGATGTACACCTAAGGATGACCTCTGATGTCTGTATATGCACTTTGGTGTGCCTACATTTGCATTCACACACAAGAATGAGTCCACATTCATATGCATATTCACATGCAAATTGCACACACACACATACACAAAGATAACAAGGAGGAGAATAACCTTCATTTGTGTTTCAAAAAGCAGCAAAGAGTACTAATTAGCCTATAGTGAAATTTAAAGACACACGTGTACCAAGGTCCCTGGCTACTGTTTTCTAAATTGAGATGGTTTTGTTTTCTCAAATAAACTTTACTGTCCTTGAATTAGTAACATTTTTAGGAAAACCAAGAGTTGTCTGTTAGGCCATTGGCTCTATGAACACTGAGGTGACCATGGGGGATGGGAGAGATTCTGAAAGGATGCACTCAATTCTTTCTTTTCTGAGCTTATGACTTTCCTTACAAGGGCTGTTTGGGAACAGAGGTACATTAAAAGGAATTATTAGATAATTGATTATCAATTAATCATTTCCCTTAATACTTTTTTAGTTTAACATACTGTTATTAAATTTGGTACTATTCATGGTTTGGTGAAAAAAATGCTTTAGAGATTGCTGGTTTTCATATTCACTTTCTTTTTCTTTTCTTTTTTTTCATATTCACTTTCACTAGTCCTTATTTGTGTATTTATAATTTCAATGGGAACAGAGTTGGAAGCAAAGAACAAGAGATATTTAGGGCCAATTTCACTACTTTATTTTTTAATCTTTATCTTCTTTTTGGCTATACGATACTTGGATTTTTTTTCCACGTGGATTGTAAGATGATATGAGATCCTTTGCTATCCACATCTTTAACATTTTTTGAAGACAGTAGGCCATACTACCACATGCCTTTAATCCCAGCACTCAGGAGACAGAGGCAGGTGTGAGTTCATGTGCATCTGTGAGTTTGAGTCCAGCCTGGTCTACCTTGCAAGTTACAGAATAGCTAGGACTGCATAGTAAGATTCCGTTTGGGAAAAACAGAACAAAACAACAACAAAAATTTTCTAGAAGCCCATGGGTTTAGCAAAAATTAAAAAATAAAAATTTATTTGTGTAAACTAACTGTAAACTGATCAAATTAATGAGCAAATATTCATTGCTACCTAATTTCTGCCAAAATTATTTACTTAAGTGAGATGGCTCAGTGGGTAGAGATGATTGCCAGTAAGTCTGATGTCCTGAGTTCTATTCCTGGGTCCCATATAGTAGAAGAAATGAACTGACACCTTCAAGTTGTCTTTAGACTTCCATATGCACCCTGGAGCATATGCTATCTTCCTCCAAATATGTAAAAAAAAACCAACCAACCAACCACACAAAAACAAACAAACAAGAAAAAGACAAGAATACTTCTTAAGTAATGTATTGGGATTGAATGTAATAATATATCCAAAACCACTTTATACTCAAAGTGCTGTTTGATAATAGTTTTCAACAATTGCTTATGAATTTGCAAATGAATGTACTCACTCTACTGAAAATATGTCTATGCATTTTCTTTATTGGGAAAACAAAAAGATATAACTAATGGCAAACTGTGAAGGAGATAAACTAAAGCATTGAGTTTCTTGGGCAACTGCAGAGCTACATAAGTTGGAAACATTTGCATCTTCTTTTTTCTGTCATAAATCTCAGCGATTATACCAGAGGCTAAGTATTGTCAGACCTCATCAAAACTGAGAAGCGGGTAAAATTTGTTTTTCATCTTTTTTTCCCCATTTAAAACCCTAGTAAATTCACCCCTGGGGAATTTCTTGTTCTCCAAATGGAAAGATTAGATTCATTTTGTTTTCCTATTTGTTGGTAGTAGTCAATACAAGTCAGCTCTGTTCGGCTGAAGAAAATACAAGAAAGTATGGTGGAGTAGAGAGGGATACAAAGAAGAGCAGTGAAGAGGGACCAGGGAAGCCTAGAAGCAGCTGGAGCAGAATCTTCAGGATGCTCTTATTGCTATGAGGATAACCCACGGTTTTTGGTGCTTTGTCAGATCTCAGGCTTCTGTAAGTGTTCTAAGCCAACCAGCTTGCCTCAGGCAGGGCACAGTCAGCCGAGGCCTCCCTTGCAATGAGTGCCATTTTCATAGAAAGCGAATAAGTCTGCAGGCACTTCAAGATTAACTTTTCCATGGAGAAAATGGGGTCAGTGAAAATAACTATTTCTGGTCATGGGTTTTATTTGGAAGGTGCTTTGTCATTTTTGAAATACTTTCATGTTTGAAATAAGTTCTGTAGAACAATGAAAGCACAAAGTCAGTCAGAATACTTTTGGCTCTCACGGTAACAGAAAGTGAGCCCTGGTTGAGAGCAACAGGTCACAAGAGTGAGTGTTTAGATTGGCCTTCCTTGGGTTATGAGAGCACCTTACAGCATTTTCCCTCTTCTTAAGGTCTGGTGTAAAATCTAAGAAAAACCTTGTTGCTTAATGCTTGAAAATAGTCCTGTCCCAAGCCATGTGTGTGACGGTGTTAAGGATGAGCCCTCCTGGCAGCTTGGACCACTTCAGACCCTGCCCCACCTCAGTCTTAGCCATTGCTCTGGAGCGATGTTTCACATTTACTCTAGGGTAGTACATTCACTTGTAGGTTCTTTCAAGTTCCAAGAATCGAAAGCAAGAGAAAAACTCATCCCCAGGTTTGAGATGCCCCCGAGATTCCTGAATCAGGATTTGTTTCCTTTTTCCATCATAACTCTGAAATACTCCAGATTTAGGAACATTCAAATAAAATGTAGCAGAGTGCTTTTCACGCTAATGATGTGTATTTCCCCAATTATATTCTAGAGTGTTTTGTTCTACTTTCATTTCCTACACATATACATATTTTTAAAACTGCAGTTCACTAATGAGAGAAAACATGGTATTTATCCAGTTATGGTTTAATTTGCATAATATTATGGTCTTCAGTTTCATCTATTTTTTTTTAACAAAAGACAGAATTTAATTCTGTACTGCTGAATGAAATCCTATTGTGAATGCAATGATCATTATCATTTCATTTAAAAAGGGACACCTATGCTTGGTTTCAGCACTATGAAAAGGGCTGTAGTAAACACAGAGTGCAGATATCTATGTTGATTTAAATTCCTTGGGGGAATGTTCTCAGTAGCAGTATAACTCAGTCATATGGTAGATTTATCTATCTTTTAAAGTATGTCTGTCTGTAGGTATGTATTTCAGCTCTTTGAGTAACCACCCTACAGGTATCTGTGGAACTGATCTACTTTAGGTTCCCACCCATAGTGTATAGGGGTTACCATCTCCCTACATCTTTGCCATCTTTTGTTGTTTTCTTAGTGACTGCTTCTCTGATTATGATGAGTTGAGATCTCATGGAAGTTTTGATTTGTATTTCCTTGATGACTAAAGAATTAGACCATGAGTCTTGTTCCACTCAGACCAGAGCACTGTTTATTGATTGGGTACTATTGGTGTTTAATTTTTGGATTTTCTTATATATTCTAACCATTAAAATTTCCTTTCAGATGTATAGTTGGCAAGACTTCCTTTTGTTCTGCAGGTTGTCTCTTCACTCTGATTGCTTTCTTTGCTTACAGAAGCCTTTTAAATTTCGTGCAGTCTCATGTGTAATTTTTGCTATTATTTTCTGAACTATTGAAACTCCTTCCAGAAAGTCCTTGCTTATATCTATATCCTGAGTGTTTTATCTAGATATTTCTCTAACAGTTTCTTGGTCTTAGGTCTAATGTGAAGGTCTTTGATCCATTTGGAATTGACAGGGATATACCAGTTTTCCCAGTACCATTGGTTAAAAACATCTTTTTCCAAAGTATACTTTGTAAAATATAAGGTGGTTACTGATATATGTGTGTTTGTTTCTCTATTCTATTTCTTTGGTATGTGTGGGTGTGTTCATGTGCCAGTATCATGCTGTGTTTGTCAGCTTGAGTGTAATATAATTTGAAATCAGGTAATGTGATTCCTTCAGAGTTTTTTCTCAGCATTGTTTTGCTTGCTCAAAGCATTTTCTACATCCATATACATTTTGGATATTTTTCAGGTCTTTCCTTTCTAGTGTCTGTTTAATGTTAGTATTTTATGTTGTAGAAGTTTCTAACTTCCTTTGGATTTTTTTTTCTGAGATATATTTTGGTTTTTGAAGCTATTGAGTTTTTGAATGTTCATTCTCTATCTTGCTGCTTGTTGAAATTGTTTATTAGGTCTAATTTTTCTCGTAGAATTTCCAGTGTCTTTTAAGTATTGAATCATGCCATCTACAGATAGGGGTAATTGACTTTTTTAAAAGGAGCTAGGTAATGCACACATGAGATCTCTCTATATCACTGATTTTGTATGTAAGTTTTCAGCTGTCTTTAAAATGGCTTACTTAATGTTAAAACAAAACTGTTCACAATATACAATAAAATTCTATTTATTCTAAAGTATACAATATCACATTACAAATTTAGAGACATATTAGGAGGTTCATTTAAAAAAAAAACTTCGATCTTCTTGGCTTAACAAATCATTTATATTTTGCATCACACATATCTATGTCTTTCTGTCTATGTATCTATGTATCTGTATATTTATGATCATTATTATCATCACCTGTGTGTGTGTGTATGCGCATTATGGATAGAAAGGTGTGTGTGCTATCTATTATCATCTGATTGTGTCTATGTGCTCAGTGGTTAGAAAGGTATGTGTATGTGTGTGCTGTGGGTTCCTCTCATTGTAAGTGCATGTGTGTATGTCACATGTCTAACAAAACACTCAAATTCATTCATGCCATTTTTTACTTTTAAGAACACTCATAACATTATGCCATGAATGTCTACACCCAGAATATTTCATCTTCTCACTGGAACTCCCTGACCATTAACCAGCAACTTCCCATTCTCCCAACTGTGGGATGTTTCATGACTTATCATATCTTTGAACATGCTAATATCTGTATCATTTAAAATTTCAGGCTGATTGTTGATATTTACATGTGACATTACCACAGTGAAAACTCAAATTGTAGCCCCTGGTTACCCTATGACTTGCTTAATATATTGTGATTAAGGTAAGCAACTGTTTGACCTGATTATTTCACTTTGAGACATTACAAATATCTTGAAGATTGGATTTGCAGGTTGATTTAACTGGGGAATATCCCTTTTTTCATTGGTAGTGGTTGTAACCTGCTTTGAGATATGATCAGGTTACCAGGGCTGTTCATTTAAATTATTTTATTATTTAATTTTATGTCTGAGTATTTTTCCTGTATGCAAAACACTGTGTGTTTATGTCTGAGTGTTTTGTCTGTATGCTTGTTTGCCCACAGGCAACAGAAACTGGAGTTATAGACAGCTATAAGCTGCTGTGTTGATACTGGAAATTGGACCTGTATCCTCTGGAAGAGGTACTCTGAACTGCTAAGCCATGTCTCTAGCCCCAAGATTCATTTAATTTACCTCTAAGTGTTGTGTGCTTATGGATTGCGTTGGTGGAGAGAACATCTTAAAGATGGATTATTCAGAGGGCAAGAACCAGACTTTGTCATTCTTGATAGCTTTTGCATCTCTCTTTTTCAATGTGCTGGACCCAACATTTGCCCGACAAATGTTCCTGTCTTCTTTTCCGGAATACCCTGAGTTGTGAAAACATTAGTAAAATGTGTTCTACTTGATTTCTACAATGTTGTTGGATAGGAGAATTTTTAAACCTGCACTAGAAATTACAACAATCCTCCTTCTACATTAAAATGTTTTGGGTGTTTAACATTTTACTTTCCTCTATAATCTGCTTACGTGTTACTTTTACAATAGGCTGTATTTTTTAGATGATTTTGAGATTTATAGAAAAAAGGAAAAAGTACCATTGAGGATTCTGAGTATCTTACATACAGGCTCCACTATGGCTAACCTCCAATGCTAGAATAACAAAAGCATTGCACTTAATGAACCAATATCTATCAATTATTAATAGCAAGTCCATAATTTATTCAGGTTTTCTTAGAGCTTTTCTTCTAGGATTTGGTCCAGATTAGTTTTATGTTCCCTTTGTTTCTTCTTGGCTGTGAAGTCTGTCAAACTTTTCCTGTTCTTCTTGATGAAACATTGAGGATATTGGTTGATTACATTTGTGGGACTTATCACTATTAGACTGAATGTGATGCACTTTTATCATGAACACTAATATTTTAAATTTACCTTGTGTATGTGTGTGCGTGTGTGTTTGCCAGGACTGTATTATTTTTGTTACTATGCCTCCCATTTCTCATGTGTAGAGGTCAGGGGAGAGCTTCTAGAAATCATTTTTTTCTTTTTACCATGTGCGTTCTGGGGATCAAACTAGTGTTAGGTCAAATGCTTAAGAAGGGTTGAGAAGATACATATATATATATATATATATATGCTCATATATGTATATGCTCTTAGGATTTTTTCTCACTCTCCTCTGGGGGGTTCCCTGAGATTTGCCACAAGGCTTGGCTGTGGGTCTCTGCATCTACTCCCATCAGTTGCTGGATGATGCCTTTTTGATGACAATTGGGTTAAGCACTGATCTATGGATATAGCAAAGTATCATTACAAATAATTTCATTGGCTTTATTTTTCTATTTCTGTCAGTTGTATTTGGGTCTATACTGGGTTTCTGGGTTGCCAAGCCTCTGGTTCCTGGCCATTCACACGGTGTCAGGCATGGGCTCCTTCTCTTGGTGTGGTTCTCAAGTTGGACTAGTTATTGGTTGGCCACTCCCACAAGTTCTGGGACACCGTAACCCTCGTACATCTTGCAGGCAGGACATATTACAGGTCAAAGATTTTGTGGCTGCTTTGATCTTTTAGTTTCACTACTGGGTACCTTATTAGTTAGTTTATTTATATCTATGGATCATATTATGGTTATCCTTTATTATATGGTTAATATCTGCTTATAAGTGAATATATACCATGCTTGTCTTTCTGGGTCTGGGCTACCTCACTCGGGATGATCTTTTCCAGATCCATCCATTTGTCTGCAAATTTCATGATTTTAATAGCTAAATAGTATTCCATTGTATAGATATACCAAAGTTTCTTTATCCATTCTTTGGTGAGGGAGATCTGGCTTTTATTCTTTGAGACTTGCTTTGTGACTGAGTATGTGGTCAATTTTGGAGATGGTTCTCTGAGGTACTGAAAGACATTATGATCTTTTAGTGTTTGGGTGAAGTGTTCAATATGTATCTGTTAGGTCCATTCGGTTCATAACATTTGTTAGCTCCAGTATTTCTCTGTTTAATTTTTGTCTGGATGAACTGTCCATTGATAAGAGTGAGGTATTGAAATCTTCCACTATTACTGTGTGAGAGTTGATGTGTGATTTAAGCTATAGTAGTATTTCCTTTACAAATGTGGCTACCCTTGTGTTTGGGACATAGATGTTAAGAATTGAAAAATCATTTTGTTTGAATTTTTAAAAATTAAGTTTGGTTTAAAGTCTTGTTTGATAGATATTAGAACTGCTACATCAACTTGTATTTTCAGTCCACTTGTTGGAAAATTGTTTTCCACCCTTTTCCTCTGAGGTAATGTCTATCTATCTATACATCTGTCTATCTATCTGTCTGTCTATCTATCTATCTATCTATCTATCTATCTATCTATCTATCTATCTATCTATCTATCTATCTATCTATCTATCTATTGCAAATGGAAGCACAAGGATAATTTTATTGATTTAAAAAATAGTCAGAGCAGGTGAGCTGTAGAACCTTAGCTGGTGCTGAGAGGAGGAGAGTGGAGGAAAGAAGAGAAAAGCTAAGCCATGCTATATAAGGTAGGTTTGGTTCTCAGCACCCACATCTTAGTATATAGGCACCTGGAACTCCAGGTCCAGGAGATCCTGTGCCGTCCAGTTACTTTTTCCCCCCTAATTTATTCACTTTACATCCTCATCATAGTTCCCTCCCTCTTTTTCTCTTGGTCCTACCTTCCCTCCCTCTTCTTCCTATACCCTTCATATAGTCCTCAGAAAGAGGGTGTCCTCCTTGCCTACCAACTAACCCTAGCCTATCAAGTCTCATCAAGACTGCATCCTCTTTCTCTGAGGCCTGGTAAGGCCACCCCGCCCCACTGAAGGTAGTGATTGAGAAGTAGGCAACAGAGTCCATATCAGCTTATCTTTGATGTTGAGGTTTGTTTCTTGCAGCAGAAGGTTGGATCCTGTTTTTGTATCCATTCTTTTTTTAGTCTGTATCTTTCTTTGGAGAATTGAGACCATTGATATTGGGAAATATCAGACCAATTACTGTTAATTCTTGTTATTTTGTTGTTGTTGGTGGTGGGGTATGTGTGTGTGTTTTCCTTTTTTGGTTTTGCTGGGGTGAGATTATTTATTGTCTCTGTTTTGGTGAGTGTTGTTAACCATTTTAGGTTGAAATTTTCCCTCCAATACCTTTTGAAAGGTTGAATTTATTGATGAATATTGTTTAAATATGACTTTGCCATGAATATCTTGTTTTTCTGTTATGGTGATTGAAAGTTTTGCTGAGTATAGTAGTCTGTGATGGCATCTGTAGTCTCTTAAGAGTCTATGGAACATTTGTCCAGGCTCTTCTGGATTTTAGAGTTTCCATTGAGAAGTTAGTTGTAATTCTAATAAGCCTGCCTTTATATGTTACTTAGTCTTTTCTCTTGTAGGTTTAATATTCTTTCTTTGTTCTCTGTATTTAGTGGTTTGATTATTATGTGACAAGGGGACTTACTTTTTTGATCACATCTATTTGGTGTTTTATAAGCTTCATGTACCTTTATAGTAAGTATAAAGTAAGGAAAAATTTTTACCATGATTTGTCACATATATTTCCTGGGCTTTTGAGCTGGGATTATTTTCCTTTCTTTATTCTAATTATTCTTAGGTTTGGTCTTTTCATAGTATCCCAGATTTGATGTAGGTTTTGTGTTAGAAATTTTTTAAATTTAACATTTTTTGACTGATATATCTACTTCTTAAATTGTATCTTCAATCACTGAGATTCTCTATTCTATCTTGCATTCTGTTGGTGATATATATGTAATTTTTGTTTGCTTATGTGGATCTTTCCATTTCCAGAATTCCCTCAGTTTGTGTTTTCTTTATTGATTGTATTTCTATTTTCAAGTGAATAGTTCTTGAATAGTTGTTTTTCTTCAATTGTTTTCTTCTTGGCTTTCTTTAAGATATTACTCCTTTCCCTCCACTTCTTGTTTATCTTTTCCTCAATTTCTTTAAACAATTTATTCACTTCCTTTCTAAAGACCTCTATCATCTTTTAAACTTGGTCTTGAGGTCATTTTCTTGTGGTGGAATACTCAGGGCTTGCTCTGTTGAGGTGGGTGGACTCTGGTAGTGACACATTGCCCTTACTGTCATTGGTAGTGCTGCTACACTGTTATCTGAGTATCTGGGTTCAGGGTGAGTTTGTCTTTGTTGGATGGATGTTTCTTCTCCATTCTTCTGGCTGGAGTGGCCTGTGGCTGAGTAGACGGTCTCCATCTGAGTTGGCCACTGGACTTCAGATTGCTAAGACACACTCTCATCAAATAGAGTTCTGCCTGAGTTGGAGGCTAGAGTTCTGGCAGCTGGCACTGACTCTGGTCTAGCCAGGGGTCCTGGTGTTCTGGTTGCCAGTGTGGCTTCTGGTGGTGTACTGGTCTTCTCCAGGAGGTGTGGGCTTGGATAGGATGAGAAGGAGAGGAGGGGCTGTTGTACAGGTTGTACAAGCACTGGGGGAGTATTGATGGTCCATGGGCATGGTCATATCTGGGGATCTGGGTGCTAGAGTGGCCTCTGGTGTAAGAGGGATTAAATTACTTTTTTAATAGTGCAGAAGTTCTTTTTTATTTTAAATAAAATTAAACTCTACAGTTTGTTCTTTCATAAGTTTTTATTTTGAATTTCCATCTCAGTGTTTACTATATCTGTTTTGGATTCATGATATTACCTTAATATAATAATCATAGTTATTATAAATTCTTTATCTGATAAATACAAAGTTACAATCATATCTAAACCTTTTGTTGCTTTCTTTGTCTTTTCTGAGTTTCTGGCCCCTCCAAGTCCACCAACAGGGGAGGACCTCCTCCCCTTCCATCCAACCCCAGCTCATCCTGTCTCCTCAGGGTTGGCTGCAATGTCCTCCACTGGGATCTAGCCAGTCTGGCACTCCCTGGCATGTATGGGGGAGGGTCAAAGAGTCAGCCATCAAGTTCAAGACTGAAACAGTCCCTGTTTCCCTCACTAGGGTCTTTAGTCCTACACCGAGCTATCCTGGGTCCCATC
>JAQQSO010005180.1:0-12231 GCA_028658305.1 Pachyuromys duprasi | reverse complement strand
TAAATGAGACTTCTGTGTGTGGGAATAATTTGGTTGAAGAAGGAGAGCAGTGTGATTGTGGACCCCCTGATTCATGTTTATCTGATCAATGCTGTAGCCAACAGTGTGTTTTGAAAACTGATGCTCAATGTGCTGTTGGGCTTTGTTGTGAAAAATGCAAGTTCTTGCCAACAGGCACAATGTGTAGACAACCGGAAAACGAATGTGACCTTCCAGAGTGGTGTAATGGCACTTCAGCAGAGTGTCCAGAAAATGTATATAAAGAGAATGGAACCCCTTGCAAGGTTGATGGTTATTGCTATAAAATGGCATGTCATAAACGTCAGGAACAGTGTCAAAGTATCTTTGGCACTACAGCCAGGAGTGCAAACCAGATTTGCTACAGGGAAATGAACACACGGGGTGACCGATTTGGTAACTGTGGTAACGATAGCTATAACTACAAAAGGTGCAGTAACGATGATGTACTCTGTGGAAAGATTCAGTGTGAGAATGTGCAACAGATTCCACTTAGGAGAAACCATGAAACAGTGCATTGGACTCACTTTAATAATGTCACCTGCTGGTCTATGGATTTTCATTTTGGAATTACCTTAGATGACAGTGGATCAGTGAAAGATGGCACTGCTTGTGGGCGAAAACGCTTATGCATTGACAGGAAGTGTGTCAGAACGTCTGTTTTGTTAACTAACTGTTCAGAAGATCTATGCAATATGCAAGGTATCTGTAACAATAAACGTCACTGTCATTGTAATGTTGGATGGGAGCCACCATACTGTCTCCTGCGTGGCTATGGAGGTAGTATAGACAGTGGACCACCTCCAGTGACAGTTTTTAAATCAAAGGAATCAAAAAAGGGTATGTTCATTCTTGGTTTTATAATCCTTCCTTTGCTTTTGTTAATCTTTTCAATCTTCCTAATATTGATAATGAAATCAAGACCCCAAAAAAAGAAAGAATATTCAGAGGTTAAAGATGATGAAAATAAAATGCAAACACAAAAGGAATAATAAATTATTTACCCTACAGAAAATCCATCATGTATTAGGTTTTAGACTTCTGAACATAAAAGTAAACTCTGTGTGCAAGAAATCTCAGGCTGGAATTTCTAAAGACCTCCTGTGTTTAAGTATCTAAAGGATTTACCAACAAATAAAAATAAATTCTACCACACTCATACTGTTCTTTATTTTAAGCAATTTGTTGCCTTGTTTTCAACAGAATTTAGGTCTGCCTTCTATGAGCATATGTCCAACCCATGGGTCTGTGTACGTTTCTTTGCATTTTGTTTCTCTCAGTTCTAAAGCCCTTCTGCTTTTCATTCCCTTTTGTCACATAGACAGAAGAAGCCTCCAAAAAATTTCCTCATGGTAAATCCTGTCCACTAAAATCTGCTGCTAGAAGAGCCAAAGTGACATTTGAAACTTGAAAGAATGTTTGAGGTTCCTGTCATGATTGCTTCAACTCAATTGTCACCTTGGTGGAATCAGTAGTTCTCATTGTGTAGGTGATTTTTAAAACAGATTAAAAAACTCACCAACATACTGGTCTAGTTAAGTTTACTTCTATTACTGTTATTAAGCAAAACTACTAAAGCAACTTTCGAAGGAAGAGTTTATTTGGCTTTCTTTTCCTTGTCATTATCTGTCATCTAATGAAGTCAAGATAGGAACTTAAAGAGGGAAGGAACTTGAAGGCAGAAATTGAGGCAGAAGTCATGGAAGGGTGCTGCTTACTTTTCCTCCTCCTGGCATGCTCAGCCTGCTCATTTATAGAACAAAGGATCAACATCCTAGAAGCAGCTTCACAAAAAATGGGCAGGGACCTCCCCTGTCAATCACTAAATTAGACAACAGGCTTGTTTAGAACCTAGTCTCCTGAGGACATTTTCTCAATTGAGGTTTCCTATGCTCAGATGACTTTACCTTGTATCAGGTTAACATACACCAATCCAGAAAAGCACAATTTTCAGCTCTAGAGATTCAGCATAACTATGAAACATCATACCTAGAATTATGATTCCAGGTCTCTGAGCTATCTGCTGTTTCCAGAGCTAACATCAACAAAGTCTTTTCCTGGATTAGCTTCCCACAACCAGGGAAGAGCCATCAAAACAACAAACAACTTTCCATACCTTTGCTCTCTAGCTTGCTGTAACAAGCTAGGCATTCCAGTTAGCACCCTTGATCATCTCAGGGATGAGTGTGTCTAGAGTGATGTCACACTTTCTTCATATGCTGAAATCTTAATTTCATCTTTTGCCTTTTCTAATGTAGGATGAAACTTAAGCTTGGACATTATTTTATTAAAATCTATGACAGAGAATGATAAATCCTGGTGGTCAACACTTAATCCAATCTGTTATAAAAATGAAATCATGAAGATATTTACAAATTTGTGTCAGATTAAATAAATACAAGCTAATGCAGTTTTCTTTGGAAATTGAGAATCCCTACTACATATTAAAAAAACTAAATGCAGAAAGAAACCTATCATCAAACTAGAGTCTGAGCGCCACCATAATCTGACCACTCAGCATGCATTGCATCTGCACTTAAAGCTTCCCAAATACCATACTATGTGCATACATCCACAAGTCACTTCTCTGTTGATTCCACCACACTAGTCCATTACCAAATATTGGCAAAAAAATAATGAACATATATATATATATATATATATATATATATGGTGAATATATTATATAAATAAATATATATATGTATTTCACATCACACAAAGGACCACTGAGAATACAATAAAAAAACAAAATCTCTGTATTTGTCCTCTATAAGAAATGTATCTTAGCTTTAAAGACAGACACAACCTTAAAGTAAAAGGATAGACACAAGTACTTCAATCTAATGAGACCAGGAAGCAAGCAGGCTTAACTTTCACAGTATCTTATGAAGTAAATTTCAAATTAATACTAATCAGAGGAGATAAAGCACTATGCTCCATTCTAATAAATGGAAAAGTTAATCAGGAAACCCTTACTGTCTTTGACATATATGCATTGAACTTTGATGCACTTTGATTCATAAAATAGAGTATTGTGTTTTAAGGAGCAGTAACATGAGTCCATTAATAGGAGTTTGGTCTCTCAGTCATTGTGCAATCAGTGCTGTCCTGCTGATCAGACACAGTGAGTGATCAGGGCCACCATCATGGAACAACCTTCCAGACTTTCTAAGAAGAGTTAATGACAGTACTCCTCAAACTATCCCCAAAATAGAAGGAGAACAAAAATAAGCAAGCTCATTCTGTAAGGCCACATTCACCTTGATACCTAAACCACACAAATCTCCAACAAAGAAAGAGAATTTCAGACCAACTTGACTTATGAAGACTGATGCAAAAATACTCAATAAAATATTCACAAACAGACTCCAAAAACAAAACAAAAAAAAAATCACCCAACATAACCAAGTAGGCTTCATCCCAGGCACGCAATGTGGGTTGGTTCAATATATGAAAATCTATCTAGCTGGAGCAAAAAGAAAACTAACGGAGATCAAAGGGATACAATATGAGAAGAAGTCAAATTATCACTATTTGTAGATGATATGATAATATATGTAAGCAACCCCTAAAATTCCACTAGAGAACTCCTACAGCTGATAAACAGCTTCAGCAAAATGGCTGGATACAAGATTAATTCAAAAGAAATTCAGTCGCTCTCCTTTACACAAATGACAAACAGATTGAGAAAGAAATTAGGGAAACAACGCCCTTCACAATGGCCACAAAAACAAAAACAAAAACAAAAAAACATAAGTGTCTTGGTTTAACTCTAACTAAGCAAGATCTTTGTATGAAGAAAACTTCAAGTTTCAAAAGAAAGAAATTGAAGAAGATATGAGATAGAAAGATCTCCCAGGTTCATGGAACAGTAGGATCAACACATTAAAAAACAAAAAACAAAATGACCATCTTTCCAAAAGCAATCTCCAGAATCAATGCAATTCCCATAAAAATACCAATAGATTTACATGCAGACCTTGAAAAAGCAATTCTCAATCCCATATGGAAAAATAAAAACCCTGGATAGATAAACCAATCCTATACAATGAAAGAATTTCCAGAGTTGTCTCTTGTTTCAACCTGTACTACCGAGCAATAGTAATAAAAACCGCATAATACTGGCATAAAAACAGACAAGCTGATCAATGGAATCAAATCTAAGACTGATTAATTAATTCACAAACCAAAGGACATCAGTTTTTTGGGAAAAAAAACTTACAATGAAATAAAGAAAGCATCTTCAACAAATGGTGATGGTCTAACTGGATGTCTATAAGTAGAAGAATGCAAATAGAGCCATAGATATCACCTAGCACAAAACTCAAGTCCAAGGGGATAGAAAATCTCAACATAAAACCAGATACACTAAATCTAATAGAAGAGAAAGCAGGGAGGAGTCCTGAACTTGTTGGCATAGAAGACTCCTTCTTGAACAAAATACCAACAGCTCAGGGTCTAAGATCAATAACTAATAAGTGGATGTCTTGAAACTGAAAAGCTTCTATAAGGCAAAGAACACTGTCAATAGAACAAAGAGGCAGGCTACAGACTGGAAAAAGATCTTCACCAATACAACATCTGACACAAAGGGATAATATCCAAAATATGTAAAGAACACACAAAAAAATCAAAAGCAAACAAACCAAATAATCCAATTAAAAATGGGATAGAGAGCTAGACAGAGAATTCTCAACAAAGTAAACTCTAATTGCAAAGAAGCACTCAAAGAAATGCTCAATGTACTTACTCATCCGGGAAACACAAATCAAAATGACTCTGAGACTTCATCTTACACCCATCAGAAAAGCTAAGATCAAAAACTAAAGTGACACTGCATGCCGGCCAACATATGGGGAAAGGGGAACACTCCTCCATTGCTGGTGGAAGGTTAAACTTGTACAAATACTTTGAAAATCAATCTGGAGCTTTCTCAGAAAAGGGAGAATAGCTCTACCTCAAGATCCAACTATATCACTCCTAGACATATGCCCAAAAGATGTTCTACCATACAACAAGGTTACCTGTTCAAATATGTTCATAGCAGATTTATTTGTAATAGCCAGAATCTGGAAACAACCTAGGTGTGACTCAACCCTTTAAAGAATGGATACTGAAACTGTGGCACATTTACACAATGGAATACTACTTAGCTATTAAAATCAAGAAAATCATGAAATTTGCAGGCAAGTAGATTAAACTGGAAAGGATCATCCTGAGGAAATTAACCCAGACCCTGAAAGACACACAAAGTCATTTACTACAGTTTAAACATGCTACAATTCACAGAGCCAGTGAAAATGAATGAATAGGAGGGCCCAAGGGATGGTACTGAAATCTCACTCAGAATGGGAAATAGAATAAGCAGTGGAAGCAGTTGAAGATGGAGTGCAAGGTAAGGAGAAGGAATCCAGAGAGAAATGAGGGTGGTGATAATACCTGGGGAGAATTGGGTCTGTGGGAAGACAGAGAGCATGCAGAGAGACAGAAACCATGGGCGGGGCTATATCTGTGACAAGCTGGAGACCTAAAACTAGGTTGTCCTCTGGGAGGATATGGGGTGACTCTAGCTGAGATTTCTAGTAGCAGGGGTCATGGAGACTGAAGCGGCCACCCACTAAGTAGTATGCCTAGCAGAGAGAACACCAATCCATCCACAAAACTTTGACCTAAATTTACCCTGCCTTCAAGATGTATAGGGACAAAGCTAGAGCAGAGATTGAGGGAATGCCTAAACAATGCGTGGACCAACCTGAGACCCAACCTATAGGAGAGTGCCAATCCCTGACACTGTTAATGATATTCTGACAATTTTGTGGACAGGAGTCTAGCACAGCTGTTCTCTGAGAGATTCCACCCAACAGCAGATTGAAACATATGCTGACACTCACAGGCAAACATTAGGAAAAGTGTAGGGAGTCTTGTGGGAAAATGGGGGGATGGATAAAAGGACCTGGAGGTGACAGGAGCTCCACAAGAAGACCAACAAAGCCAAATAAGTAGGTCACAGAGGGGCTTGAAGATATTGAAACATACCACCAAGGACCATGCACAAATTGGACCTAAACCTCTTACACAGACATAGCCAATGGACACATAAGGCTTCATGTGGAAACCCAAGTAAGGGGAACAGAGGCTGTTTCTGACAGGGACTCTATTATCTGCTTTTTGATCACTTCCTTCTAAAGGGGCTGCCTCACAAAACTACAGAGTAAGAGGATGTTCAGTTCTGATGTGACTTGATGAGCTGGGGTGGGTTGTTTGGTAGGGCTCCCCTTTTCTAAAGAATACGGGAGTGGAGAAGAGGAAGTGAGGATGGGACTGGAAAGAGAAGAGGGAGGGGGCTATCATCAGGATATAAAGTGAAAAAATAAGTTAATTAAATTTCAAAACCCTGTAACACTGCACTTCCAAATATATATATATATATATATAAACAGAACCTACATGGTATAGGTATACAAAAGGAATTCAGGAACAGTTCTTCATTTACCCAAGAATTAAGGCCAACAATTAATAGGTAGGGCTTCATGAAACTAAAAAGCTTTTGCACAGCTTAAATGACAATTATCTAGGAGAAGAGGAAGCCCATGGAGTGGGAGAGAGTCTTTCTGTCTATACATCTGACAGAGTAGTAATATCCAGAATACATAAATAAACAGTCTCATAAAAGACCCCTATGCTCTGATCTATTTAGTCTTTATGGAGCTCTTGTCCTCACTAGGGTCAGATGGAAGGGGAGGGCATCCTCCCCTATAGGTAGACTTGGAAAGGAGCAGGGAGATGAGGGAGGGATGGGGAGAGTGGGAGGGAATGAGGGAGGGGGGTATGGCTGGAATATAAAGTACAAAACCTGTGATTAATATAAAAATACATAAAATTTTTAAAAAATGAAGAATCAAAAATAAATGGGAACAAGGACTGTGAGGATAGGAGCAAGGGAAAATCGTGGTCTGGATGTTTTGAAAACAAACTAAATTTAATTTAATTTAATTTAATTTAATTTAAAAGGTGGGGAGGGGGAAGTAGGACTGGAACAGAGTTCTCAACAAAAGAAAAAGAATATGCCAGGGGGAAAAATCTTAAAAACTCTTCTTAGTCATTAGCAATTAATGAAATACAAGTAAAAACAACTTTGAGATTTTGTTTTACCTAAGTTAGAATGACAAAGATAAACAAACACCCAACAAGCTGGTGGAATGTCTGTGTGGAAAAGTGAACACTAACTCACTTATAGTGGAATTGCAAAGTAGTGTGGCCACTATGAAAAATCAATGTGGATAATTCTCAAACAGATAATAAATAAGTAAATCTAACATATAACATAGCTATATAAATCATTGGTTTATGGCCAAATGAAGGACCATGGAGGTATGGAACCAAGAGGAACCAATCTGTAGCAACAGTTCAGTTGAGACGTGTTCAGGCCCTAGAAATCTCATCATGAGACCAGCAAGACTGGGATGACTCCCTGAGACCCAGGCGTACATGTCTAGGTACACATAGTCCTGTGCTCCCTACCTTTGTGCACATCAGAGGAGGTCAGGTAGCTTATATGCAAGTTACTTCCTATTTATAAGGTCATTTCCAGCAAGAACCTAGCATTCCTCCTTATGCAAATGAGGCATCCATAGCACTCTGGTCCTGGAAAAGAATGTACACTCACTCCAATAGCCCCTATTCACCCCCAAAGGCTTAAAAAGTCTTTGTTACCCCCAATTCAAGAATCTGTTCACATCACTCTCACAGCAACTTGAGGTTCTCTTCACTCCTAGCTGTTCCGTTCCTGCTTCCTTTCCTTTCTCTGAATCTGCCTGTTGTTGTCTTGGACTAATCATGATGTGAAGAGTGGTAAAGTAGAGCCTGAATGACACCCGAAGATTCAACATTTTACTTCAGATATACTTGCTCAGCCACTTTCATTGCTGCTCTGTTCACAATAGCTAAGAAATAGAAACAACCTAAATGTTTTCCAACAGATTAATGGATAATGAAAATATGGTACCTGTATACTGAGGAATACAACTCAGTTGAAAAGAATAATGAAATCTGAAGATAAGTGGGCACAACGAGGAGAGATCATGTTGAGTGAGACAACCCAGACCTTTGTAGAAAAATGTCACACATACTCTTCCATTGATGCTCATAGAGCAAAATCTTTATGTATGAATACATATCCTGGAGTACCTGTGCAAACTAAGCAAGTAAAACAGGAGCATTGCATGAGTAGGGAGTTTAGGGGCTATAGAGAGAGGAATGACAGGGCACAAATTGCCTTATTTGGGAAATGAGAAAAGGGGAGCTCTCATAGGGAGATGCCATGGTCCCCATTTCAGATGCAGAAGGAAGGATGGTAAAATAGCAGTAAGGATGTCTGAAAAGTCATAAGCAAACATACTGTGATTACCTGCCTAAAAATGATAATACAAGTAAATCTGTAGATAAATATAGAGCTTAAATAAAATTTTCTCAACTTTGTTGACAGTGTTACATTCAAAAGCCAAAGACCACCTAACTGATACCAGGAAAGATATGTCCTCTTTTGAGTAGTTGGTCAGGGATGTCCAAAACATACAGCCTATTGTTGTCCCCCTTAGTTGCTCCCAGAAGTGTAAATCCTATCGCTGAATAAATCACACACACCAGATATGGGACTCAGAGGTCCCTGTACTAGAACTGACTTGAACACCTCTCCTCTAATGAAAATTTTTTTTCCTGGTATAAGAAGGTACCTCAAAAGCTTTCAAAAAAGGGAGAGAGCCAAAAGTGCTACCTAGCTGTGAGTTCTTTGAACCACAAGAATTAACAAGAGAATCCATAGGATGCACTAGTGGCATGCATACCTTAGCTGTAATCAAAAGCTCTCTGATTGGACTTAAGAACTTAATGAAAAGGAAATCATGTCTGGTACTAGAAACCTAGCCAATTACCCAAGGCTAGTGAAGTCATGGATCTTGAAGGAACACTTAAAACCACTACTTTAGTAATCCAGTATAATTCCTAACCACATTCTAAGTATTTGTGATCATACCCACAAAAAAGTGTAGCCCTTACTTCTAATCAAGGAAACTTCTCTTTGCAACAGATGGAAGTGATTGCAGAAAACAAAAACCAATCAAAACAAAGAGTTGTGGAACGCAGTCTCAATGAATGCATTGATAAAACTACCCCCAATCCTAAGGCTCAAGGAACATTGTCCAAGAGGGGACAGAAATATTGTAAGAGTCAGAGGATCAGAAAGTTTTGCTGGGGCATTGTGTCTCCTAATAATCTCATAGGCTACACACATAAAATCTAACCATTGTGATTGCCTAAACATGAACTGGACAAGGATGACAACAGGAACATGCCAGGATACCATAACAGTTTGGTTTGTTAGGTTTTTGTTTTGGGTTTTTTTTTTTCAGTGATGTTCTTCAGTCCTTCTTAGACCCAAATCACTGAAAGGTCTCTTGATAACATCATAAAGAGACCATAAAGTAATTTATTCTTTTTCCTTCTCGTTTTTCTCCTGACTGCATTGTGACCTGTACATATTCTACGTGACTGACTATGTTTCTGTTTGATGAACTCTGCACAAAACTTTCTCACTGTATTTTTCATTTTGTTTGTCTCATGTTTTTTTTTCAGCTTCCATATCTTTTTTTCAAAACAAAGCATTTTTATATGTATTATTATATGTATGTGTGTTTTTGCCTATGAGTTATTCGTGTAGATGACTAAGCACGGCATGTAATGATGATATGGAGATTATGGGACAATTTTAAATTGTATGTTCTCTCCATGAACTGTGAATTCAGAAGGTTGAACTGGTTCTTGTTTAGATGGAAATTACTTGTTATCAGACAACAGTCTGGTCATAACATCTTTTAGAAATTTTTTATCAGTTTTATTGTTAATTTTTTTCTGGTGAATACTTCATTCATTTTTTCACTTGCAACTCAGTAAATTGATTAACATCATTATTTTGATTTTATTCTCTGACAAATCATCAGCGTACTTCTATATATCACTGAGAATGTAATGTCTTATGGAAAATGTAAGCATCAAAATAAATTAACTGAATTTGCATTATTTCCAAGTTCACATCAATATGGTTATACTTGGCTCTGAGATCTAGAATGAAAGATATGCTATATAGGAGAATCAGGTACAAAATAGGTCATTGGATCCCAGGGAAATTTTACTAAAAAAATAAAAAATAACCTCTGTTCACACTTTTCATGATGCTATACATCTGTTTGTAAAGCATGCATATGGTGAATTGAGCATAGCCCATGTTGGAGCAGTATGTGACTGCTATTTATAGAAATAGAGTATAGATTTTTTATTTTTTCTTTTAATGTTTATTTTATATTACATTTTATTCACTTTATATCCTAGCGGAAGGCCCCTCCCTCTTTCCCTCTCAAACCCACTCTTCCTCCCTTATGTCCTCCCAGGCCCCTCTCCAAGTCCACTATAGGGGAGGTCTTCCTCCCTATCCATCTGACCCTAATCTATCAAGTCTTAACAGAACTGGCTTCATTGTCTTCCTCTGTGGCATGGTAAGGCTGCTCCCCCATGAGAGGGAGGTGTTAAAAGGAGTATATATATATTTAAAGATAAATCTTTGACTCAATATCACAGATTGTGTCAAATGAACTGGGTTGTAATTTAATGTTTACTGATTTGAAGATATGCACATGTAGAAGTAGAAATTTAATAACTCCAACAAAAAGTTGTCATATAAAATACATCAACAGCAGAGAAGCCATGATTTTTTTTCACTGTTTAAAACTGTATGTTTCTTTTTTTTTAATTTTTTTAAATTTATTTATTTTTATATCAATCACAGGTTAGGTACTTTGAATCCCAGGCATAGACCCCTCCCTCATTCCCTCCTACCCTCCCACTCCCTCCCTCATCTCCCTCCTCCCCGCCCCCTCCAAGTCCACCAACAGGGGAGGACCTCCTCCCCTTCCATCCAAACCCAGCTTATCCTGTCTCCTCAGGGCTGGCTGCAATGACCTCCCCTGTGATCTAGCCAGTCTGTCACTTCTATGGGGGAGGGTCAAAGAGTCAGCCATCAAGATCATGACTGAAACAGTCCCTGTTTCCCTCACTAGGGTCTTCAGTCCTACACTGAGCTATCATGGGCCCCATCTGTGCAGGGGTTCCAGGCCACATCCATACATGGTCCTTGATTGTAGAAACCATCTCATGCAAGACCCCTGTGCCCTCCTCAGTTTGGTCTTTGTGGAGCTCTTATTCTCCCCAAGTCCCACCAACCTACCCCAGATCTATCATTACTTCTCGCCCTCTGCCAAAGACTTGATCACCAGTCTTAATATCTGCTCTGATATATCGCTACATTGATGCCCCCAGAGGTCCTCTTTGGCATGCTCCTGTTCTGTTGCTTGTTTTCTCCTCCACTCAATGACCATCCCATTTGTTCATTCAAAAAAGCATTGATCATACCAACCGGGGTCCTCCTTCCTGTATATCCTCTCTAGGTGTGGAGATTTCAGCTTGACCTTCCTATCGTATAGGTCTATAAGTGAGTATATACCATATGTTTCTTTCTGCTTTTGAGATACCTCACTCAGGATGATCATTTCGAGGTCCCACCATTTGTCTTCGAATTTCATGATTTCCTCCTTTTTAATTGCTGAGTAGTATTCCATTGTGTAAAAGTACCACAATTTCTGTATCCATTCCTCAACTGAGGGACATCAGGGTTGTTTCCAGGTTCTGGCTATTACAAATAAAGCAGCCACGAACATAGTTGAGCAAATGTCCTTGTTCTATACTTGAGCATCTTTTGGATATATGCCTAAGAGTGGTATACCTGGGTCTTGAGGAAGAGATGGAAGAGAGAATCTCCTGAGCTGAGGATACGCTGGCTGAAATGGATTCCTCACTCAAGGAAAATAAAAAATCAGAAAAATCCCAAGCACAAAACATCCAAGAAATCAAGGATGCCATTAAAAGACGAAACCTAAGAATAATTGGAATAGATAAAAGAAGACTCCAGGCTCCAAGGACCGGAAAATATTTTTAAGAAAATCATAGAAGAAAATTTTCCCAACTTAAAAAAAGAAATGTCCATAAACATACAAGAAGCCTACAGGACACCAAATAGACTAGAACAGAAAAGAAATACCTTTTGTCACATCATAGTCAAAACACTAAACCTACAAAACAAAGAAAAAATATTAAAGGCAGGAA
>JAQQSO010005179.1:0-12231 GCA_028658305.1 Pachyuromys duprasi | reverse complement strand
ACCTGAAAACTATCCTGAAAAATTCTTCATAAATGGAAGGGGAAATAAAAAAATAATCTACAAATGGATAGCCCTTGGTGTATTTGATGAAGGGAAAGTCCAATAAACAAAGAATATAGCTAATGGAAAGATTTGTGCAAGTTGAAGAAGAACTAAAACAGACACAAATACAAAGGACATCACTTGAAGGCTACAGACACTTGATAATTTTATCATCTGAAAGTATCTAGAAGAATAGAAGGGTTTTAAGCCAGAAAAGAACAATGTTAATAAAGAAAAAAAAAGGTCTGTCTATAGATGGTGAACCTAATTCATTGTGGGAGATCAATAAAAACATACTATGTATCTATCTCTACTGTGGATTGATAGAAAAATAAATGAAGAGCTTATATACATTAAAAAAGTATCATACCATTTACTTTCAATTAATTATTCTCCTGATTGAGCAAAATTTCAATTTTAAAATTGAATGCATTATTTATGGTTGTAAGCCTAGTCTTTTAGGGCTGAGCCATCTCTTTACCCCTCCTCCTTTTTCTTTCTCAAGGATCATGCATGGAGAGGATCTAAAACCCCTGCTCAGATGTAGTCCATAAACTCAGTCTCCACATGGGTTCCCTGGTAAGGAAAGCAGGGACTATCTCTGTCATGAACTCAGTGGTAGGCTCTCTGATCACCTCTCCCTGGGGGTTGCAGTCTTGCCAGGCCACAGAGGAGGACAATGCAGCCAGTTTTGTTGAGACCTAATAGGCTAGCATCAGATAGAAATGGAGGAAGTTCTCCCATACTAGTGGACTAGGGGAGGGGCATAAGGGGAGAAGAGGAAGGGTGGAATTGGGAAGAGACAGGGAGGGGGCTATAGCAGGGATACTGAGTAAATTATAACAAAGAATAATAATTAATGCATTATTTATTTTAGTTGTGAAATTATACTATAATTTCAACATTTTCCCTTTCTTCCCAAATACCCTCCATATAACCTTCCCTGACATCTTTCTAACTCATGGCCTCATTCTCATTAATTGTTGTTGCATACATATATTCATATTTATTTAAATATAGTTCCAAATATAACCTACTATGTCCAGAATAAGATTATACACACACACACACACACACACATACACATTTAAATGGCTTTTGATATTTGATAATAAATTTGTTCACCTATTATTGTGCTTTTCCTTGGTTAGGACTGTATCTTCCACTCTGAGCTTTCTTTAGTCACCTATAGTTCTCTGTGTTCAGTTCTCATGATCCATTAAATATATTACTGACAATGTTGCACCTATGTGTAATACATTCCAATGACTCACCCTCCTTTACCTCCAGAATCCCTGTCACTCTTCCTTCCAGAAAGTCTCTTGCCCATGTTCACACCTTTTTCTTTCATCCTGTGTACCAATTAGCTTAACCAAGAATTTCTGTGTGCTAACTGTTTGGGATCTAACCACTGGAACCTGGTAGGTGGTCGAGTGGAACACAGCTGAAGAAAATGACTGTCAGATTCCATCAGTAGCAAATATTTGCAGGCGTGTGTTGGGTTCCATAAACACCTCCCTGATATATGACTGATTACTGACAATCGGGGTCTTAAGCATACTCACTGTATGCACCTGCATTTAGTATAAGAACATGATTTTAATGGGTTTGTCATGTATGGAAAAGAGCATTTATGTTCTTGCATTCATTCTTCGCTCTTCTCATAATTGTTACTTTAGCTTTCCTGGGAGTATAAATTTTCAGTTTAGGGTTGACAATTCCACAGTTGCTTATTTTCAGCCTCTTGAGTAGGTCATGTTAGCTATAGCAAAAAGAAGTTTATCTAAGTACAACTCAGAGTAACATTCGCTAAGTGTAAACAAGGTATCTAGAAATTAATTAAGAGTCAGGTCAACTTAGGTAAATTTGTCTCTGAAGCCTAACACCTTCTCCGCCATGGTTTTTTGACTGGGTTTATGGCACCAGAAATAAAACATAAAATGTGTCACAGCACACACTAGAAATTTATTCTGCTGTAAAGAAAAATTAAATTATAAAATTTGCATCTAAATGGATGTAAATGGTTCTATTATACTGAATTACCTCAGGCCTAGAAAAAGACAAAAGCCACATCTTCTCTCTCACTTGTGAATTTAGCTTCAAATTCTTTAGATTTTCATGTTTAATTTTGAGTTCCTGTGGAAGGGATGAAATTCAAAAGGGCCCATGGAGTGGGGGACACTCCAGTGTTTCCCTGAACCTTATAACTGCAACCTTGGTCTCAAAAAATAAAAAATAAAAAAGAAGAAGAAGAAAAAGAAAGATTGGTTTATTTATATTTCAAGTATATGGACATTTTGGCTGCGTATATTTTACTTCATCACTTGCATGCCTGATGCAGGTAGAGACAGAGAGGACATTAGATTACCCAGAACTGAAGAAAAGTATGGCAATAAATCACCCTGTAGGTTCTGGGCACCAAACATAGGCCCCTTACAAGGGCAGCAACTACTCTTAGCCACTGAGCCATCTTTAGAATGAAACAGTTAATGGTTTACCACGCCGAGTGTGAGTTCTCTACCATGAAATGAGGCCTCAAATACAATCAGTGCAGCCAGTTACCCTTATCAGTTTCAACACTACTGTTTCATAGTTAGCATGTCTTACGAGGCAGAATGGTATTGTGGTTCATATTGTCCACATCTATTAAGATGTCTTTCTTCTCCCAGCATTTGGTGTAGCACCTTCGGGCTTTATAAAAGCTAATTAACAGTTCATAGCTCAACTGTAGCTTTGTTTCTCTATATTTGTGTCAAAGATATTTAGTATCTTGAGCAATACTTTCTTTTGAAATTAAATTGGGCAACTGACAAGAATCTCAGGAGCATATACTTTTGTTTTGGGGGTATCTTTGAAATCTCTATTATCAAAAACTCATGAGCAGTTAGTTACACACAGGACAATCCTGTGTTTGCTCAATAAAACCTGGTTTCTGAGCAACATCATCTAACAACACAAGATATCGACCTTCTTACTCATTCTTTTATTTGATTAATTTATTTATTCACTGAACATCCAGATGGTAGACCCCTCCCTTGTCTCCTACCAGACCCATCCTGTCTCTCACATCCCTCTTCTCCTGCTCCTCAGGGAAACTCCCTTACCCACCTATCCAGCCCGATCTATTCACCTGAGGACTGAGTTTGTCTTCTTTCCCTGTGGCCTGCTGAGGCAGTCCTGTCAGGGGAAAGTGATCAAAAAGAAGGCAACAGAGTCTGTGTCAGAGATATGCCTCATTCCCCTTACCAGTGCACCCACATGAAGCCTTGGCTGCCCACCATCAATATATATGTAGAGGACCTACGTCGAGTCTATGCATGATCCTTGGTTGGTGCTTCACACACCTTAGGCCTCTCTGGGCCCTGGCTAGTTGGCTCTGTTGGTCTTCTTGTGGAGCTCTTATCACCTCTAAGTCCTATTATCTTTTCCCCCACGTCTTCACTATACTTTCTTTGCTTCACCCAGTGTTTGGCTGTGAGTCTCACCTGACTCACTCTTTAGCCTTGTATTTTTAATTGACTTACAGGTACACCTAAAGGACATTAGTTTTTGTTGTTGTTGTTGTTGTTTTTTGTTTGTTTGTTTGTTTGTTTGTTTTCCCCCCATTTCTTAGCTAATGTGAATGGAGTGGTAGTGAGGACAGATAAGCAAATATATATGTGGTAGGACTTAAAAATTATGTGGTGGTACTTTTAAAATATTCCCAGCAGTGGCATATCTGGGTCACATGGTGGTGATATTTTTAGCGTTTGTTTGATTGTTTGCTTTACCTTGCTCCACATGTGAAATTACCATATAGACTGCATCCTTTTGTATAACCTAAGGTGCATGTGGATAAGAGTTCCTTCTCATCACAGCCAGCACATTTGTTGTAGTTGTTGTTTTAGTCAAGTCCATTTCTAAAGGAAGTAGAATAATGTCGCAAGGTAAACCTAATTTTTATTTCTAGAAAAATAATTTTCAAAAGGTTTATTAGCAATTTGTATTTCTTCCTTTGTGACTTTTCTGATCAAAAGCCAATTTTTAGATCGTATTGTTTGTAGGATTTTGGTTTTCTGAGGTGAGTAGACAAGATAATATTTTTTTCGGTGACAGGGATAGTTTCCTCTTCTCTAGGCTACTGCTTTCCTTGATTGAATATATCTTTTGCTGTACAGAACACCTTTTAATTCTATAGGATCAACGTTTTTCAACAGTTTGATCTTCAAAACAAATGGAGCCATATCTCAAAAGGACTTTAGCATTGCTTAGGTTCATTGACATTCTCCATGCACATCCTCAGAAATATTTAGGATTAACACTAAAGATGTCGACCTATTTGGAATTGACTTTTTTTGTGACCAGGGTGAAAAAGAGGGACCTACTTCTAATCCTCTACTTATAAATATTTAGATTTCTCAAAACCATGTATGGAAAACGATGTCTTTAGCTATTCAAAATTTGCTTGTGTTTTTCTTTTACTAGTGTATTCTTGCATCTTTGATAAAATCAGGTGGCTGTCATTTAGTCACCTTGTACCTGATTCTTGTATTTTATTCTATTGATCTGCATGTTTCTTTTTTTAACTAGTATGATGTCATTTTTATTATAATGATTCTGTACTATAATTTGATATAATTTATTAAAGGTAATGATTTCAACAGCAATTTATTTCCAAGATCGATTTGTATATTTAGAGTATTTTGCATTTCCCTATAATTCTGATCTTCACCAACCCTACATCTGGCAGAAAGCTAATATCTATAATACATTAATAACTCAAGAAGTTAAACTCCAACAAACCAAGAAATCTAATTAAAATGGGGTACAGAGCTAAAAAGAGAATTATCAATAAAGGAATATTGAATGGCAGAGAAGCACTACTTTGGAAATCAATCAATCAGACAATTAGGAATAGTGCTTCTTCAAGATCCAGCTATACCACTCCTAGGCATATATCCAAAATATGCTCAATTACACAACAGGACTTTGTTCGACCACATTTGTAGCAGATTTATTCATAATAGCCAGGACCAGGAAACAATCCAGATATCCTTCTGTTGAGGAATTGATATAGAAATTCTGGTACATTTACACAATGGAATACTACTCAGCAATTAAAAACAAGGAAATCATGAAATTTGTAGGCAAATGGTGTGGACTAGAAAAGATCATCCTGAGTGTGGCATCCCAGAAGCAGAAAGACACACATGGTATATATTCACTTACAAGTGAATATTAGATTTATAATGTAGGATAAACATACTAAAATCTTTACACCTAAAGAAGCTAAGCAAGAAGGAGGACCCTGGGTAAGATGATAAATTCTCACTCAAAGGCAAATGTAAAGGACATCAGAAGAGGGAGAAAACGGAACAGTACAGGAGCCTACCACAGAGGGCTCATGAAAGTAAGATTAATATGCTATTAAGCAGGGATGAGGGGAAGAAGAAGGGAGGGTGGGACTGGGAGAGTTGAGGGAGGGTACGTCAAGTTGGATATATAATGAATAAACTGTAAAAAAAAAATTAAAAAAAGAGTATCTTAGACATTATAATAAAACACAGGGCATGTTTAGTGATGACAGTTTAGAACCCTGAATGCTGTTATCTTTTGATAAGATGTTACGAACTCATTTTTTGGAAGATAATGTAACTGGTGCTTATTAATCTTGAAGGCACATACTCTTGTTTAATGCTGAGTTTTAACATGCAGATGCAATGACTAACAGGTTTTTAGGTAACCTAACATCGTGTATATTTCATTACTTCATCGAAGTTTTACATCTTCTGTGACTGTACTGCATCTTAAATATTTTATTATTATTTTTCTTCACTATTCATAACTAGAGTTTTCTTCAGTGAATAACTTGAGCAAGTATATTTATTATGATTTTTTTCAAAGCTATATATTACATATCCGAGTGTTTATCTTCTGTGACTTTTTCCCTTAACCTTACAACTGCTACGTCTTTAGAAATACTAAACTTTTCCCTTACAATAATGCAACCGCTGCTACAGCATAGACTTTTGTGCCAACATATGTTCATATCTGACGGATGATTTCCAGATGCAGCGCAGTGTGAAGAACAATATCACAGAGGCTTGCCATATTTGTGGGAAGGCCTGAAAACACAGCTGGGGGTTTAGGATACATAGGGGATAGTTTTATTTTTATCTTTCTTTTTTCTTTTTCTTTTCTTTTTTTTTTTTTTTGGCAGTCCATTTTCAAGTAAACATGTTACATTCTTTGGAAAATGATGTCATCTTCCGAGGTGAGCATTCACAGCCACCGAATAAGTTTCAAGGGGACCTCACCTCTTACAGGTTCCGCTCTTCTCAACCTCAGCATTGTAAGACTAAGACCTAAGCACTCCTTATGTGAGCACACACTTATTATCTAACTGTATTTTAAAATTAAGATACATTTAAAAATATTTCTAAACTCAAGTTTTGTACTATGAGTTACGGCAATTTGGATTTTATGTTCCTAAAAGTCTATCAATCATATCTTACTTCGTGGGACCCATAATTTATTCTGATCAGTAGGCATTTTATAAAAATAATTATCTACTGTCACTTCAAACAATTGAGGGCTGGCAGATGGTTCAAGGGATAAAAGCCTTTTCTGACAAACCTAATAATCTGAAATATTTTAAATAAATATTTTTATATAACTATGTACAACCAGTTTCTTGAAAAAATTCTTACAATGTGTTTTCATTGTATTATTCCTCTTGGCAACAACTCTTTACATTTCCATATCCATTTTCATGCCCACATAGGTTATGGTCATTCTATTTCAATTTCCATGTGAGAGAATTTGGACTGTCCAATTATTCATGGGTGTGTGTTCTCACACCAGAGTATGTAGTCAACTTATAAATGGGTGGATATTAGAGAGAACTGACTTCTGCTTTCCCAGAAGCTAAGAACTGTGAATATATCCTGGGCAATATGGGAGACTTTCTGCATTGTTCACTTCTCCATACTACAATTTGGCATGACTTTGACTGACAATGGTCTTACGTATGCAGCCAAGAGTAGTGTAAGTTCATATGTGTAGGCTCCCTGTTGTATCCAGAAGAAAGCATGTCTGTTTCTTCATAGTTATCCACCACTTCTGATTCTTAATTCTCTATCTCCTCTTCTGCAATGATTCCTGAGTATTCTGAGAAGGCAGTGCATTATATATGTAATATTTAGGGTATTCTATAGTCTCTAATTCTCTGAGCTTTGTTCTTTTGTGGATCTGAGTATTCATTAGCAATACAAACAGAATCTCTGATGCGTTTTTATTATAAATTTATTAATTATTATATCAATCACAGGTTAGGTACTTTGCATCCCAGGCATAGCCCCCTCCCCCATTCCCTCCCACCCTCTCCATCCCTCCCTCATCTCCCTCCTCCCCGCCCCCTCCGAGTCCACCAACAGGGGAGGACCTCCTCCCCTTCAGTCCAACCCCAGCTCATCCTGTCTCTTCAGGGCTGGCTGCAATGTCCTCCCCTGGGATCTAGCCAGGCTGTTACTCTAGGGCAAGTATGGGGGAGGGTCAAAGAGCCAGCCATCAAGTTCATGACTGAAACAGTCCCTGTTCCCCTTACTAGGGACTTCAGTTGGACACAGAGCTAACATGGGCCACATGTGAGCGGGTGTTCTATACATGGTCCTTGCTTGGAGAAACTGCCTCATAAAAGACCCCTGTGTCCTGATCGATTTGGTCGTTGTGGAGCTCTTGTTCTCCGCAAGTCTTACTAACTTCCCCTATTTTTATTACTATTCCCAGCCATCTGCCGAAGGCTTGGTTGTGAGTCTTAATATCTGCTTTGATACATTGCTATATTGATTCTTTCAGAGGCCCTCTTTGGTTTGCTCCTGTCCTGTTGCTTGTTTTCTCCTCTATTCAATGTCCATCTCATTTGTTCATCTAAAAGAGCATTGATCATAGAAACCTGGGTCCTCCTTCTTGTTTATCTTCCCTAGGTATATAGATTTCAGCATGACTTCCTATCCTATAGTTCTATGTAAGTGAGTATATACCATATGTTTCTTTCTGCTTTTGGGATATCTCACTCAGGATGATTGTTTCCAGGTCCTACCATTTGCATGCAAATGTCATGATTTCCTCCTTTTTAATTGCTGAATAGTATTCCATTGTGTAAAAGTACCATGATCTCTGTATCCATTCCTCAACTGAGGGACATCTGGGTTGTTTGCAGGTTCTGACTATTACAAATAAAGCAGCCACGAACAT
Source organism: Pachyuromys duprasi (assembly GCA_028658305.1). Lineage (NCBI taxonomy): Eukaryota > Metazoa > Chordata > Mammalia > Rodentia > Muridae > Pachyuromys > Pachyuromys duprasi. The sequence continues at coordinate 3,954 of JAQQSO010005179.1, read as the reverse complement.
GGTTGAGCAAATGTCCTTGTTGTGTACTTGAGTATCTTTTGGATATATGCCTAAGAGCGGCATAGCTGGGTCTTGAGGAATCACTATTCCTAATTATCTAAGAAAGCACCAAATTGATTTCCAGAGTGATTGTACAAGTTTGCATTCCCACCAGCAATGGAGGAGGGTTCCTCTTTCTCCACAACCTCTCCAGCATGCATTGTCACTAGAGTTTTGATCTTAGCCCTTCTGGTGGGTGTAAGGTGAAATCTCAGGATCGTTTTGATTTGCATGCCCCTGATGGCTAAGGACGCTGAGCATTTCTTTAAGCGTTTTTCTGCCATTCTATAATCCTCTACAGTCAGTTCTCTTTTTAGCTCCATACCCCATTTTTTAATTGGATTATTTGGTTTCTAGCTTTTTACCTTCTTGAGTTCTTTATATATACTGGATATTAGCCCTCTGTCAGAAGGATTGGTAATAATCCTTTCCCAATCTGTTGGCTGTCGTTTCGTTCAGATGACAGTGTCCTTTGCTTTACAGAAGATTTTCAGCTTCACGAGGTCCCACTTATTTATTGTTGATCTTAGAGCCTGTGCTGTTGGTGTTCTATTCAGGAAGTAGTCTCCTGTGCCAATGAGTTCTAGGGTCTTTCCTACTTTTTCTTCTAACCGGTTTAGTGTGTCTGGTTTTATGTTGAGGTCTTTGATCCACTTGGACTTTAGCTTTGTGCAAGGTGATAAATATGGATCTATTTTTATTTTTCTGCATACAGATATCCGGTTGGATCAGCACCATTTGTTGAAGATGCTGTATTTTTCCATTGAATGATTTTGGCTTGTTTATCAAAAATCAAGTTTCCATAGGTGTGTGGGTTCATTTCTGGGTCTTCTATTCGGTTCCATTGATCCACTATTCTGTTATTATGCCAATACCATGCAGTTTTTATTACTATTTCTCTGTAGTACAGCTTGAGGTCAGGGATGGAGACACCTCCAGATGATCTGTTGTTGTAGAGGATTGTTTTGGAGATTCGGGGTTTATTGTTTCTCCATATGAAGTTGGGTAATTTTCTTTCAAGGTCTGTGAAGAATTGTGTAGGTATTTTGATGGGAATTGCATTGAATCTGTAGATTGTTTCTGGCAATATGGTTATATTCACTATGTTAATCCTACCCATCCTTGAGCACGGGAAGTTTTTCCATCTTCTAATATCTTCTTCAATTTGAACTTTTTTTTTTTCCTATAAGTCTTTCACTTGCTTGGTTAGTGTCACCCCAAGGTACTTTATGTTATTAGTGGCTATTTTGAAGGGTGTTGTTTCCCTAATTTCCTTCTCGGCCCTTTTGTCTTTGGTGTACAGGAGGGCTTCTGATTTTTTTGAGTTGACTTTGTATCCCACCACTTTACTGAAGGTGTTTATCAGTTGAAGGAGTTCTCTGGTTGAATTTTTGGGGTCACTCGTGTATATTATCATATCATGTGCAAATTGTGATACTTTGACTTCTTCCTTTCCAATTTGTATCGCCTTGATCTCCTTTAGTTGTGTTATTGCTCTAGCTAGGATTTCAATTATTATTTGAAAAGATATGGAGACATTGGGCAAGCTTGGCTAGTCCCTGATTTCAGTGGGATTGACTTATGTTTCTCTCCATTAAGTTTGATGTTAGCTATAGGCTTGCTGTATATTGCCTTTACTATGTTTAGGTATGTGCCTTGTATCCCTACTGTCTTCAAGACTTTAAATATGAATGGGTGTTGGATTTTGTCAAATGTTTTTTCCCCATCTAGGGAGATGATCATGTGGTTTTTCTCCTTCTGTTTGTTTGTATGGTGGATCACATTCATGGATTTGTATATATTGAACCACCCTTGCATGCCTGGGATGAAGCCTACTTGGTCATGTTGGATGATATCATTTATGGGCTCTTCAATTCTGTTTGCAAGTATTTTATTGAGTATTTTTGCATCAATGTTCATAAGAGTGAAGGTATGGTAGAATTCTGCACCATCTGGCCCAGGGCTTTTTTTTTTTTTTTTTTTTTTTTTTTTTTTTTTTTTTTTTTTTTTTTTTTTTTTTTTTTTTTTTTTTTTTTTTTTTTTTTTTTTTTTTTTTTTTTTTTTTTTTGTTAGGGAGGCTATTGATGACTTCTTCTATTTCCTTGGGGATATAGGTCTATTCAATCTTCCTATCTGATCTTGGCTTAATTTAGGTAGGTGGAAACTCTCAAGAAAACTGTCCATTTCATTTAGATTTTCAAATTTTGTGGAGTATAGGCTTTGGTAGTAAGACCTAATGATTGTTTGGATTTCCTCAGTGTCTGTAGTTATGTCTCCCTTTTCATTTCGATTTTGCTGATTTGGACTGTTTCTCTTAGCCTTTTTGTTAGTTTGGCTAGGGGCTTGTCTGTCTTGTTGATTTTCTCAAAGAACCAGCTCTTGGTTTCATTGATTCTTTGAATTGTTTTATTAGTTTCTATTTGAATGATTTCAGCAATGAGTTTCATTATTTCCAGCCATCTGCTCCTCTTGTGTATATCTGCTTCTTTTTTTTTTTCTAGAGCTTTCAGTTGGGCCTTTAAGTTGCTTGTATGAGATGTTTCAAATTTCTTCTTGAAGGCACTTAGTGCTATGTATTTTCCTCTTAGCACTGCCTTCATTGTGTCCCATAAGTTTGGGTATGTTCTGCTTTCATTTTCATTGAATTGAAGGAAGTCTTTAATTTCTTTCTTAATTTTTTCCCTAACCAAGCTGTCATAGAGTAGCAAGTTGTTCAGTTTCCATGTATGTGCAGACCTTCTGATATTTCTTCTTGTTGTTGAGGTCCAGCTTTAGGCCATGATGGTCAGATAGGATACAAGGGATTATTTCAATCTTCCTGTATCTGCTGATGCTTGCTTTGTGACCAACTATATAGTCTATTTTGGAGAAGGTTCCATGAGGTGCTGAAAAGAAGGTATACTCTTTTGATCTGGGGTAAAAATTCTGTAGACATCTATTATGTCCATTTGATTTAGGGTGTCTGTGAGTGCCCTTGTTTCTTTGTTTTGCTTCTGACCAGATGATCTGTCCCTTGGTGAGAGTGAAGTGTTGAGGTCTCCCACAATTAGGGTGCTGGGATCAATGTGTGATTTCAGTTTTAATAATGTTTGATTTACATATGTAGGAGGTCTTGTATACATGTTCAAAATTGTGATATCCTCCTGTTGGAATTTTCCTTTGATGAGAAGGAAGTGCCCCTCCTCATCTTTCTTGATTAACTTTCGTTGAAATTCTATTTTTTTAGATACTATGATTGTTACCCCAGCTTGTTTTCTGGGTCCATTTGCTTGGAAAATATTTTTCCAGCCCTTTACTCTGAGGTAGTGTTTATCTTTGTTGCATAGGTGTGTTTCTGGGATGCAGCAGAATGTTGGATCCTGTCCCCGCAACCATTCTGTTAGTCTTGTTTTTTTTATTGGAGAGTTGAATCCATTGACATTGATAGATAATAGTGACCAATTTCTGTTATTTCCTTTTATTATGGAGTTGGTGGTCTTACTGTGATTCATTACTTTTTTGTTGTTGTTGTCATTGGGAAATTATCTGTATCCTATATTTTCTTTGGTATAGTTGTTTTCCTTGGACTGAAGTTTTCCTTCTAGTACCTTCTGTAGGGTTGGGTTGCTGTGTAGATATTGCTTAAATTTTGTTTTGTCCTGGAAAATTTTGTTTTCTCCATCTATGTTGATTGAAAGTTTTGCTGGGTATAGTAGTCTTGGTTTGCTTCTGTGTTCCCTTAAAGACTACATGACTTCTGCCCAGGCCTTTCTGGCTTTCATATTTTCTTTTTTGTGTGTGTGTGTGTGTGTGTGTGTGAAGAGGTTTGAGTAGCTTCTGTTTTTTTTTTTTTTTTTTTTAAATTTATTTATTTTTATCTCAATCACAGGTTAGGTACTTTGAATCCCAGGCATAGCCCCCTCCCCCATTCCCTCC
>JAQQSO010005178.1:0-12232 GCA_028658305.1 Pachyuromys duprasi | reverse complement strand
AAAAAAAACGCATTTAAGGTGTTTTGAGGGGGTATTAGGGAATTTAAGTTATAGCCCTTTAAGTTTGATATGGATTACCTGATGGGGCTGTTTTTCAGTGAAAGATGACATAGTACAGGCCCCAGTTGTGGCAATCTTATCAGCTAAGGCATTACCATCAGAGTTGGTTCTGGAGAGGGAGGAATGTGACTGTATTTGCCTGATAAATATGGGACATGTCCTTCGTTGTAGCATTTTAAAGATTTTTATTAATACAAGAGAAAGGGGGTTACCATCAAGGTCGATATAGGAACATGTTAGGAAGGGAAGTAGGTTGACTGCATGAATGCTGCCCAAATATAGATTAAATGTTGTTTTTTTTTTTTTAAGGTATGTTAGGACCAGAAAAATGGCACACAGTTCTTTGATTTGAGGGGATTTATCTGGAAGAAGCTAAAATGTGACTCAGAGTCAGTGTCTTCTCAATATATTGTGGAGGTGTCTCCTTGTTTGATCCCATCTGTAAAACTTATAGGGGGGCTGTGAGATAGGGGATTGAGAGAATAAATAAACAGGGAGCTACCTAAGGAGTTACATGTTTGCCAACAATCTGTCCTTGGGATAATGGATTTCTATCTGTCCTGGGAAGCTAATGAGGCTATTGGCATAAGAGACATACTGTCTCAGGAGCTATTGGATGTCTGGTAGGAGGACTGGTAAAACAATTATATCCAGTTCTTTGCTGTAATTTGTAAAGTACATTCTCTTCCTGCCCTTATAATGGTGGATAAAGCATTGAACTTGGTTAGTAATTGAGGTGTTCTTCCTATTGGTATATGGAGCCACTTTAGGATCCCTTGAGCTTGATATAAGGCTCCAACTACTGTGGAGGGGTAATTGAATATAAGGACTTGGATTGGTCATTGTGGATCATAGTGGGCCAGAGAGGCATTTTTAATGCTGTTGTTAAGAGAACAAAGGACTTCCTTGGTTGCTGGTGTCAAAGAGCTATGAAAGGAAGGGTCTTTGTCACCCTTGAGTAAGTCAAACAGAGTCTATAACTGTATGTTATAGTATGAGGATCCACTGACTAAGCCAATTAATATTGGCTTAAGAAGCACTGAAGGTTATTTAGGGTTAATGGGCTGAGAAGATCAATAAACAGGTTTAGCTGGTAGACTGAAATTAGTTTAATTTCACTCCCTTGAAATGTGATGAGAGAAATGAGTTGGATATTGTCCCCTACTATTATAAAGACTCTTTCTTTTAGGACTTTTATGGATTGTTATTTAAGGTTTTCTAAAGTTAGTTTTTGCTCCTATCTTTTGTCTTGTCTTATTAATAAGCCATCCATGTAATAGCATACACGGAGCCATGATATAAGAGTGGATTTAATGCATGGGCTACAGCTTCTTAGCAAATGACTATTCATTACTTTAAATACAGATACATATTTCTGAAAGAATCAAAGAGTAATTGGATATCTCAAGTAATTAGTAAATACTAAGGATGTTACTTTGAGATACAGCGATTAGCCAAAGCAGGAAGCTGAGAAATCATATTTTCAACCATAAACACAAATCAGAGAATGAATTGAAAGTGGGGTGAGTTAAATATTGACCTTAATAATAGATTTCCTCCACCAAGCCTGTAAATTCTATAACCTCCACAATAATCAGCACCAGCTAGGGACCAAGTGCTCAAACATCGGGCTCTGTAGAGGACGTTTCTCACTGAACCCATCACAATAATTAGCAGGAATATACATAGGGTCTGAAAGTAAAAGTGATTTTTTTGGCATGAATAAAGGATAGCCTTCCTGAAAGAATCCACATGGCTTTCTGCAGTTCCAAAATGAAGTCTTCTTACCTCCAGTAATTTCAGCTGAAATACTCCACCAACTTGGCATATATTAACATCTTCAATGTGCAAAAACAGAAAAATAGATATCTCATTTTACTCTCATTTATTTCTGGAGCATAATAAATGCACAAACCTTTTTCTACTATATTGAGATTCTCCAGGTGTTTTTGCAGGTGTTTTGAACCAGAACAACTAAGTTGAACCAGCCAGCAAGAGTTCAGAAAAATCTAGTTATGGTGAACTTATTCAGTAGTCAGTCTTTGAGGCTGAAATAATTTCAGGCTGAAGTTAGCAGAGGAGGCTGCAGTCTGAATCATTTGAGGTCTGGGCAAGTGGAAGATTAGACTGGATGGAATCAAGAAGCTTCAAGGCCTAGGACTAAGGATATAGTGAGTTAGCAATGATCTGGGCTCAGCTGAAGCCATATATTCGTAAAGCTTGGACATATTTTTTATGCCTTCTTCTGAGAAAATAGAGACTACAGTTACTCTTTCCAAGTTTATTAATTCAAACTTCTGGCTTATCTCCAATTCTCACTGAATTGCTCTATTTGGAAAAACTGCCTCTGAACTCCACTAATTGAACTGCCTGACTGAATTCAACCAAACTACATGGAGCTGTAGTGTACTGACAGCACATACTCTATTTCTATACAGTACCCTCCAAATTCTACTGTGCTGTTGCCAGAAACTCCTCTTAGTATCTCCCTGTGCTTCTCTTAAGTAGCTTGTATTTCCTGTCTGTTTTCCTGAGAGTTGGGCATATCCTATCTCAGATTTATTCTGTCAAAGCCTTCCCTGATTCATCACTTTGTCTTCCACTAAATTAGAAATCATTGGAATTAAAGGTATGTAATGACGGTCTGTATTCCAGCCAGAGGGAACAGAAGTATGTATTAAAGTCAGAGGGATTAAAGTTATATACTAAGGGTATATCTCCATTTCAGCTGTATTATAAAACATAGGTCCTTGGATATGATGCCTTGCCAGACTAGTAGCCATGTTACTGGATTAAAATTCTTCTACACTTGATGTTTAAAGAATTTTGGTTATCTGAGATGCTTACTTAAAAGAATTAATCAACAAAAGAGGGTATTATACAGTATTGGAACTAGATGCAAAAGATAGTCACTCTTAAGACCAATGCATTCTATTCTCTGATCATAATCACATCTGGGGTGAATGGTGTGTAGCTCTGGAAAAGAATAAGGTAGGTTGGAGGCAACACACACATACACACACATACACACACACACAACATAAATAATGCTAGAATGTTAAAAACAAAACTGCCCATTATGCTTTTAGACTACAATACAATTCAGGTTTTGCAAATTAGCACAATTACTTTGAAGATTTTGGAGAAGATCATTTTCCATTTCAAGTTCTCATCCTCCTAATAAAGCTTCATTATTTTAATGACTGGAATAACTTAAAATGAACACAATTTTATATCTAAAGTTATACTGCTAATTAAAAATTACTATGGTCTGGAAAATGATAATTTAATGACATTTGAATGCTTAAGGAACACATTTTTACTCTCTAATATTTCTTTGGTAGTTTTATTTGTTCAGGTAAAGAAACTAATTGTTTTAAAATTGAATGCCTGTTAAGGAATAAAATACATTCTAATCATTAATTATATTGCTTTTCTTATAATAATTTACATTAAACATCACTTAACTTTCCATAAAATAAAAATGTAATTAGTATAAATGACCAAATGGTGAGTCTATTTAGAAATCTACAGTCCAGAGCACAGCTTTTTGAGAAAAGATTGCTCACAAAGTTGAAGATTTAATATGCAACTACTAAGAGTACCATGAATTATGCTTTCAACATCAGTTCAATGACCTAAAAATCAATGAAATTTCAGGCACTAATTATATTGGAAGTAAAAAAATACATTTGCAGTGAAGATTTTAATTCTAGTTTCATGTCTGTGGAACTGATAATATTTCTAAACTGGTTTTCAAGATTTTTTTTTTCTACTTACTCAGAAACATCTGGACATGATGAAATAACAGCCTTATTTAAATGACAGGGTTGATACTGAAATGAGGAGAATGTCTTTAATTGTCAAGGTAGTCTCATTGTAATCACATGAGTTTGCCCAGCCTACAACCCTTTAATCATTGAAAAGTAGCTGATAAGAAGGCAAATGTCAAGATACTGAATCTGTCAGAACCAGGAAGACAAACTCCCCAGTATATGTCATCAGTCTAAAATATGAAATCCTTGGGCCAGATCTTAGCTAAGTACTGCAAGTTAGTTTCACTGAAGTGGGTCTGGTGGCAAGATGTAGAGAAACTAAGATTCTCTACTAAGGTGTCTAATGAAGTCATGGAAGTTTAGAGTCAAAATTAGATATCAAAAATGTAGACAAATTGGCAGTGTGGGACGCTACCGTGTAGGCTACAACCAGCAGAGGTATGGGAAAGTGCTGATAAAGAGTTTTTCTTAAACCCTAACACCACTTTGCATAGTACGAAGATCTGGATTCATAAGATTTAATGTGTGCACTGTTAGCATTCGTTCTTTCTTTGAAATACTTATTCCTTACCACTTATTTTTTATTAAAACTGATATTCCTAACATATAGCTGTTCCTCAATTATATATTAGAAATATGAACTAGTTGATCTAGAATGAGTTTGCTTCAGATGGGGCTATAGCTTTTGTCTTTGTTCAATTACCAAGTCAATAAAGTTGATGCAATGTGAATAGAATGTTTATATTTTGACTTATGAGAAGGGCATGAATCATGCACACCAACACAAACCCACTGTGTGTGCCCCAAATATCATCTCAGACCGTGGTGCACAGCCCCTGGCACAGAAGGAGGTGCCAAATCTCCATTGCAGGGGAGAGCCCTTAGCAGCAAGCCCAGGGCGGAGTGCACAGCCCCCAGCTGACATCTCAAAACTGGACACTCAGACTCTAGCACAGAGTGAGGAGTAAAGACTCCAGACCAGAGGGGTGACCAGCCTGCAGTGCTCACAGCTTCTAGCACAGAGCACGAAGCTGGGCACACAGAGCCCACAACAGTGTTCAACTGAGACAAAACACACACCACAAACCACCGGAGAAGGGCATGAATCATAAGGCTGAGGAAAAACTAATCTAGTTTTGTTCTCATTGGTTCCCCAGAGGTTCTTGTACTAGATTCTTGGTCTCCAGTTTGGAAGGGTTGAAAGAAAATATAGGAGAAAGTCATTGATTTTGAAAGTATCATCCGTAACAGTTATTATGAGAATCAGTTTCAACAAGAGACCCTAAATCCTCCCCAGAATGTTTGTTCCACATGTGCTCTTAAAACTATATTGCTAGTTTGTCATGTAGGCCTCACCCAGTATCAAACAGATGTTGGTACCAGGCTTTTGTACCTTTAACAATGTGAGCAAAGGGTAACATTTTTTTCTTACAAAGTATACTTGGCAAAGGCTGTATATAAAGAAGTAATATTTTTTCTGGAACTTAAAAGCTACCTATAAATGATGTTAAGGCAGTAAAAAAAAGAACATAGATTAAAAGAAATTTGTGATAAAAATTAACCATTATGTATTTTGTAAATAAAATAGAAAAGGAAAAAGAGAAACACTATTAATCATAAGCTTATATATATTTAAAATGGATGATGTACACATTTTGGAGGTTAAATAAACTGTTAATATTCACTTATATATTAATACATTAAAATATAAGTTTTAATAAAGCATTAGACAATGGAGTAAAATAGCAGAAGAATCACATCATTGAAGTTTGTCTTATATGCAGTAAAAAACAAATCTGATTACCTTAAATAAGATTTACAGCTCAAACTTTAGCATCAATCATAGGTGACAGAAGGTTGTTAAACAGTATTTTCAGCATGGTAAGAGAAAATCAATAAATCTTGATGTGCAATGAAACTGTCCCCAAAAGAAGAAATAGATGATTGCTGACAAAAGTAGAGGATTTTACAACAAAAGTTTGAAATGAATGTAGTCATGATAGAAGATAAATTATTCAAAATGCAATAATACAAATGAAAGGGTGAACTGAAACTGAAAAGTAAACTGTCTAAATTTTTTTAAAAAGTATCTTGTTTTGATATAATTAAAAAGAATAAGACAGGGAGCAAAAGATGAAATAGTGTTAAAACATCTTTTTAACGTGCATGGTGCTACGGGATTAATTCCCAATGAGAAAATTCATAATTCTACAATGTGAAATATGACCTATTTTATTACAAATACTTTGTAATAGTGAAGACATGAGTGTTCATAAAGTAATGAATACATTTGAAAAGTGGTACTTATATACAATAATGTATTCTTCAGATGTTCTCTCTCCAAAGGATTTTGAACTTTGACCATTGATGACAACATGGATGAATCTGAAGGATATTGTCATATGAAATAAACAAAATCCAAAATGGCAAGTACATATGTGAATTGTTAATCGTACACATCTATGGCAAGTAGAGTGTACTATAATGGTAATAAGAAGCAGGGCAAGGCAGGAAGGAAAAGAGGATGAATAGAAGCCAATAAATGCAATGTAAATTTACAAAAGTTGAGAGGATTAAATTCTATAGTTGTAACAATAGTTTATATGTTTCAGAATAGCTGTATTTTGAGTCTTTTACCACAAAAATTATTTGTTTAAAGTGATTTGACTGTACAATGAATATACACTAAGAGTCTGTTATATCTATGTTATCCACATATATTTAATATTTATAGGTCAAATAAAAATGTTAAAAAAGTGAGTAAAATAAATGGGCAAAGAAAATCTTATTAATATATGTAAATACAATAATAGCAAAGGAATAAATCCTCCAGCTAAACAGAACACTCAAGCAATGTGTTCAGTTTATATGAAGCTTCTGCATTATAAGCATATAGAAAATTTTAGGTTAAATCCAAAGGAAAAAATATATAACCAGAATATTAATTTTAAAGACCTGGATTATGAATTAATGAGGCAAGGCATACATAAAAGAAAGTATATAGCTTTAAGTATCATCATATTTTTTTCTGTATTACAAGTGTGATATCCTCCTGCCTCAGCCTCTGAAACTGCTGAGATTGCAAAGCTACATTACCATATTCAATGAGAGTATCACTCTATTAAATATATATAATTTATCACACTTAAAATGATATAAATGTGTATATCTTACTGTATATCATAGATAATATAAAAGAAAAATAATTCAAACAATTTTAGTGAGCTTAAGTAAAAATTATATAAATTTTCAAGGAATTTGTTTTAGTTTTCTTTATTTTGCTGTGGTAAAATATTCTGACCAAAAGTAACTTAAAGGAAATGGTTTGTTTCACCATGCACTTATAAATTGTAGACTGTTACTGAAGGAAACTCAGAGCAGGAATTCAAGTCAGGAATATGGAGGCAGGTAACATGGTGGAATATTACTTACTGGCCTTTTCTCTGTTTTTCTCTCAGGTATATTCTTTTGTTGTTGTTGTGTGACTTATTAATCATTATTTTTTATTTTTTTATTAATTACACTTTATTCACTTTGTATCCCCCCTGTAGTTACCTCCCTCCTCCCCTCCCAATCTCTCCCTTCCTCCCCTTTCTCCACACATGCCCTTCTCCAAGCCCAATGATAAGGGAGGTCTTCTTTTCCGTCCTTCTGATCCTAGTCTATTAGGTCTCATCACACGTGCCTACATTGTCTTCCTCTGTGGCATGGTAAGGATACTCCTCCCTCAGGGGGAGGTGATCAAAGAGCAGGACAATCAGTTCATGTCAGAGACAGTCCCTGTTCCCATTACTATGGAACCCACTTGGAAACTGAACTGCCATGGGTTACATCTGTGCAGGGGTTCTAGTTTATCTCCATTCTTGGTTGGATTAGCAGTATCAGGAAAGACCACTGTGTTCAGATTTTCTTGGTTCTGTTGCTCTACTTGTGGAGCTCCTGTGCGCTCCAGATCTCACTATGTCCCACTTATTTCGTGAGATTCCTTGCACTCTGCCCAAAGGTTGGCCATAAGTCTCAGCACCTGCTTTGATAGTCTACAGGGCAGAGCCTTTTAGAGACCCTGAAAAGCTTCTGTAAAGCAAAGTACATTGTCATAAAAACAAAAGGACTACCTAAGGATTGGTAAAGGATCTTTACCAACCCTATATCTGATATAGGGCTAATATCCAGTATATATATATATAGAACTAAAGCAGTTAAAAAACAACAAATCAAGTAATCCAATTTAAAAAATGGGGAACAGAGCTAAACATAGAATTCCTGATAGAGGAATATCAAATGGCAGAGATACACTTAAAGAAATGCTCACCCTCATTAGTCTTCAGGGAAATGCAAATCAAAAGGATCCTGAGATTTCACCTTACACCCATCAGAATGCCTAAGATAAAAAACTCAAGTGACAACAAATGTTGGAGAGGTTGTGGAGGAACCCTCCTCCACTACTGGTGGGAATGTAAATATTTACAACCACTCTGGAAATCAATCTGGCACTTCCTCAGACAACTAAGAATAGCGCTTCCTCAAGATCCAGGTATTCCACTCCTAGACATATATCCAAAAGAGGCTCAAGTACACAATAAGGACATTTTCTCAACCATGTTTGTAGCAGCTGTATTTGTAATACCCAGAAACTGGAAACAACCCAGATGTCCCTCAATTCAGGAATGGATACAGAAATTGTGGTACATCTAAGGAATGGAATATTACTCAGCAATAAAAAACAAGGAAATCATGGAATTTGCAATTAAGTGGTGGGAACAGTTATATTCTTATACAGCCCAGACCCTTTTAGATAAAAATAGTGTTGTCCACACTGTGCTGGTCACTATCTCTCACATCAATCATAAATCAAGATACTCTCTCACAGAGAGAACAACATACCAATCAAGATAGAACAACATACCAATCAAGTGGAGACAATTCTTGGAGATTCCTTTTTCTAAGGTAACTCTAAATACGTCAAGATGACAATGAAATCTAACCAATAATGAATCCAAAGTATCTATGCTATGTGTGATCATTGAAGTTTCAAAGACAATTGGTTCATAAAATTGGTTTTTAAAAGCCACTAAAGAAAGCCAAGAAAAGTATTGAGATACTGCAATAAAACAGCTAGGAGGAAAGAACTTACAGGATGGGGTGTGGGTTGACAGGGTTATGAAGGAGATAAGAGATCCTGGGTCATCAGAGAATAAGAAGGCATTATATGCATGTATGATATTGTCAAAGAATAGAATAATAAAAATTCTAAGGAAAATGCTGTAACAGTCAGAACGAAGTATTAAATATATCTAATTTCCAGTGGGCAGTGGTGGTGCCTAAAATCCTAGAACTTATGAGGCAGAGACAGGCAGTTCTCTGAGTTCGAGGCCACCCTGTTCTACAGAATGAGTTCCAGGAGAGCCAGGGTTTGTTGAAAAAACAAGCAAACCAACAAACTACAAAAAGTTCAGTTTCCAATGAAAAGTAGAAGATAAGAGCACAAGTAATATAGCATGGCTTATCCATAGGAAAAATAAAATCAATAAATTATCTCTGAGGAAAGAAATTCATAGTTTGGATCAAATCAAAAAGAATTAGATCACAAATTCTAAATGTTCAAAGAGCTGAAATATAGTCTGAAAACTGTTTTTCATCAAAGAGAATATCAGTGGAGGTATAAATTATATATGAAAGGAACCATGTAGAAGTTCTGGAGTTTATGACTACAATAATAGATGTGAAAAATGCATTAGCAGGTCAAAATAGCATATTTGAAAAGGAAGAATAAATCATGACTTAATTTGAAACTAGATAAACTGAGATTATCTATTGTGAAAAACCAAAAAAAAATTCAAAAAAATAAACATATCATACAACTACAGGAATACACAAAAACGTGGGAAGATAATAACCTATTTAATGATCTATGTACAAAAGAAAAAAGAAAATAAATGAAATAAAAAAAACACTAGGGGGACCCAAGATGGAGGTAAACAGCATGCACCACACCATTTTGGAGAGGCAGAGGACCCGAATCTCCAAAATTGGTGAGTGGAGGGACAGTTGAAGCCAGAATTTAGACATTTTGGCTTTCTGAAATAAAGGGGACTCCAGAGAAGCAGAGAACATTTATAGATTCAGATCAGGTGTGGACTTCTCTGGGAACTGAGAGGAGCACTTCCTTTATCTGTGCCTTCCTCCTCCTCAGGGGAGCCTATACACAGCAGCAGTGAGCTGAGCACAAAACTCACTGCCTGGGGACCAAGACAGCAGACAGCTCCCAGCTCCTCAGCCATAGCAGGTAGCTCTTCCTGCCTACTGAACACCATCCTGAGGAGTACATATAGGAAGAGCCCCCCACAGTGCCAAGCACCCTCTTGCGGATATCCCAAACCACAGAGCACCTCCGCCCCTGCCCCCTGTTCCCTCCAGATCCTGCCACTGAGGAAATCCAAACAATCATTAGGTAAGACTACAAAAATCTGTCTGCCTTAAAATTGGAAAATCTAAAAGAAACGGACAATTTTCTTGATATATTCCATCTACCAAAATTAAGCCAAGGTCAGGTGGAAAGATTGAACAACCATATCTCCCTAAGGAAATTGAAGCAGCCATCAACAGCCTCCCTTCCAAAAAGAAGACCTGGGCTAGAAGATTTCAGCTCAGAATTCTACCAGACCTACAAAGAAGTGCTAACTCCAATTTTCTTCAAATTATTCCGCAAAATAAAAACAGAAAAGACATTAACAAAATCATTCTATGAAGCCACAATCACCTTGATATATAAACCACACAAAGACCCAACAAAACGAGAACTTCAGTCCTATCTCTCTTATGAACATTGATGCAAAAATACTCAACAACATATTTGCAAACAGATTCCAAGAGCACATCAAAGATATCAGTCACCATGACGAAGTAGGCTTCATCCCAGGCATGCAAGGGTGGTTCAACATCTGGAAATCTATCAATGTGATCCATCACATGAACAAACTGAAGGAGAAAAACCACATGATCATCTCCTTAGGTGCTGAAAAAGCATTTGACAATATCCAACACCCATTCGTTTTAAAGTTTAGAGAGATCAGGGATACAAGGCACATACTTAAACATAGTAAAGGCAATATACAACAAGCCTATAGCCAACAGCAAACTCAATGGAGAGAAACTCAAACCAATCCCACTGAAATCAGGGACAAGACAAGGCTACCCACTCTCTCCATATCCCTTAAACATGTACTTGAATTCCTAGCTAGAACAATAATACAAGTAAGGGAGACCAAGGGGATACAAATCAGAAGGGAAGAAGTCATATTTTCACTATTAGTAGATGATATGACTTGAGTGAACTCAAAAACTCATTCAGAGAACTCCTTCAGCTGATAAACACCTTTAGGCAAGTGGCTGGATACTAAATTAACTCAATAAAATCAGAAGCCCTCCTGTATACCCAAGACAAAGTGGCAGAAAAGAAATCAGGGAAACAACACCCTTCACAATAGCTACTAATAACATTAAGTACCTTGTTGTGACTCTAACTAAGCAAGTGAAAGACCTGTGTGAGATAAACTTCAAGTCTCTGAAGAAACAAATCAAAGAAGACATCAGATGATGGAAATGCCTCCTGTGCTCATGGATCCTTAGAATTAACATAGTGAAAATGGCCAATCTGTCAAAAGCAATCAACAGATACAGTGCAATTCGCATTAAAATACCAACACAAAAAAACTGCATGGTATTGGCATAGAAACAGAATAGTGGATCAATGGAACCGAATAGAAGACCCAGAAATGAACCCACACACCTATGGACACTTGATTTTTGACAAAGAAACGAAAACCATTCAATGGAAAAAAGACAGCATCTTCAACAAATGGTGCTGGTCGAACTGGATATCTGTATGCAGAAAAATGAAAATTGATCCATATTTATCACCTTGCTCAAAGCTAAAGTCCAAGTGGATCAAAGAACTTAACATAAAACCAGACACACTAAACCGTCTAGAAGAAAAAGTGGGAAAGACCCTAGAACTCATTGGCACAGGAGACTACTTCCTGAATAGAACACCAACAGCACAGGCTCTAAGATCAACAATCAATAAGTGGGACCTCATGAAGCTGAAAAGCTTCTGTAAAGCAAAGGGCGCTGTCATCCGAACAAAACGACAGCCAACAGATTGGGAAAGGACCATTACCAATCCCACTTCTGACAGAGGGCTAATATCCAGTATATATAAAGAACTCAAGAATTTAAAAAGCAAGAAACCAAATAATCCAATTAAAAATGGGGTATGGAGCTAAAAAGAGAACTGACTGTAGAGGATTATAGAATGGCAGAAAAACACTTAAAGAAATGCTCAACGTCCTTAGCCATCAGGGAGATGCAAATCAAAACTACTCTGAGATTTCACC
>JAQQSO010005177.1:0-12233 GCA_028658305.1 Pachyuromys duprasi | reverse complement strand
GTTTGATTTTTAAAATGATTTTCATTTAGCTACCTCAAACATAAATATGCTTATTCTACCATGTATAAGATAAATACTATATGTAAAGTCAGCTATAATTTTATGACTAGAATTTAGTCTGTACAAAAACAGTGTCACTGAAATTTTAATTTTTTTTATTGTATGTATGTTGTATGTACATGTATATGTGTATGTAAAGGTATGCCTATGTGTGCTTGCCAGCCAAAACTATATTTTATGATATAAAGCTGTAGTGAATTTCTATTTCATATTTCATAGTGTGGATACACACAGGACTAACTAATAAATGAGCAACAACTAATATTTTGTTCTCTTTTTAATAGTGATGCTACATTTACTTAAATGACATAGATGCTTTCCATGATTTTGTATATTTTTATGACTGACCTTTTTTCTTAGAAAGGTATATAAGCTGACTACTAATCTCTTGGGGAAAGGGGGAATGATAATGTGTTGTGAACCCATGACTTCCACTCTGAACCACTACAATTAATTTTAATGACTTATGGATATTTCCATCACTTGAATAAATCTTTTAACTTAAAAAAAAAAAGGAAATCATGAAATTCACAGTCAAATGGTGGGACCTGGAAATGTGTATTATTTCTAATTTAAATAATAAAAACATTTATTAAAAAAGGGAAATTTTCTCCATTACCCAATATTTGATCTTGTGTTTTAGTTTCCTCATTTTGAATGAAAAAGTTCATCACATTCACAATATTCCATATTCTCTGGTGTAATCCTCATTTTCAAAAGCTAAGTAGTGCAAGAAATTCTGTATACTTCTGAACTATTAACAGTGTTAAAAATATTGTTTTTTGCAGGATGATAAATATGGATCTATTTGCATTCAGTTAGACCAGCACTCTTTGTTAAAAATGCTATTTTTCCCATTGTACAGTTTTGGAATCTTTGTCAAAAATCAAGTGCCCACAAGGACATTTGCTCACCTATGTTTATATCAGTTTCATACATAATAGCCAGAAACTGGGAACAATCCAGATAGCCCTCAGCCAAAGGATGGATAAATAAACTGTGGTATGTCTACACAATGGAATACTACTCAGCTATTAAAAACAAGGACATCATAAAATTTGCAGGCGATGATAAGCTAGGGTTAGATGGAAGGGGAGGAGGTCCTCCCCTATCAGTGGACTTGGACATGGGCAGGGAAGAGATGAGGGAAGGATGGGGGGATTGGAAAGGAATGAGGGAGGGGGCTACAGCTGGGATACAAAGTACATAACCTGTGATTAATATTAAAAAATAAATAAATAAACAAAAACAAACAAAAAATTTCCAGGCGAACGGACGGATTTGAAAAAGGTCATCCTGAGTGAGGTAACCCAGACCCAGAATGACATGCATAGTATATACTCACTCATAAGCAGATATTAACCATACAACACAAGATAATCACACTAAAAATCCACTAAAGAAGCTAAACAAGAAGGAAGACTTTAAGGAGGATGCTTAATTAGCATTCAAAAAGGCAAATAGTATAGATGCCAGAAGCAGTTGAAGAGAGGGAACAGGATGGGGGCCTACCATAAATGTCCTCTTAAAGGCTCTATCCATCAGGGGATTGGAGCAATGATGAGACTCACAGCCAACCTTTGGGAATAGTGCAGGGAGTCTTAAGGAAGAAGTGGGGGGGGGAATAAAAGGCCTCAGAGGAAACAGAAGCTCCACATGAAGAACAACAGAGACTACAAATCTGGGTCCAGTGTAGCCTGCAGAGACTGATGGCACCAACCAAGGACCACTCATGGAAAGGACCTAGGCCCCCTACTCAGAAGTAACCAATATGCAGTTCAGTCTCCATGTGGGTCCCCTACTAAGGGGACCAGCGCCTGTTTATGACATGGACTCTGATATATGTTCCTTGATTACTTCCTCCTAGTGGGGTGGCATTGTCAGGCCACATAGGAAGAGGATGCAGGTAGTCCTGAAGAGACTTGATAGTCTGTGGTCAGTTGGTAAGGGAAGAGAGCTTCTCCTTTCCGAGGATTAAGGGAAAAGAACAGTTGAGAAGAGGGAGGTTGGGTAGGCATGGGAGGAGAACTGGATCAGAATGTAAAGTGAATAAATTTTAAAAAGATAAAAAATAATTATTCAAACAAATAATACTTATATGCAAATTGCATGCTATCTGCTATATTGTTTTATATAAGATCCACAGAAAATAAAACAAAGTTTGAATTTGGTTGGAAAATCCTGTGTCAGTGTTTCATATCGCTGTGATAAAACTTCATAATTGAAATAAATATGAGGAACAAAGGGTTTGTTTTATCCAGAAGTTTGTAGATCATGGTCCTGGGAAGTTGAGGCAGGCACCTGGAGGTACTGATACAGAGGACATGGAAAAGTACTGCCTACTGGCTGCTTCTCAAGGCATGTTCAGGCCGGTTTTTATAACACTGCCAGACCACCTACCAGGGTGGCTCCACCCACAGTGGCAGAGTCTCTCATATTAGTTATTCATTTAGACAGGTTACCCATAGCCCAATCTGTTATAGATTCTACCTCAAGTGAAATTTTCTCTTCCAAGTGATATTAACTTCTTTCATGTTGACATAAAACTAGCCAGCACAAGTGCTGAAACATAAATTAGCATAGAATTTAACAAACATGTGAATTCCAAAGTCAAACTCAGAAGTATGGTGAAAGTCATGGAATGCATTTTACAGTCCATTTTGACTCATTCCAATTCAGTGAGTAAGTGTGAATGTTTAGGGTTCCATTCAGCGGAGAGTGATGATGCTAACTTGATGCATGCTTGCACTCATGATGCTTATAGATTCAGCACTCAGGTGAAATTCTCCTGTAAATGATCTGTTCATTGCAGAGTACAGAGCACACCATCACTGACCAGACTCTACTTGCAGATATTAAGAAAGAACAAAGAATGAATAAAGGGCAAATCACATGGCCTCTATCTTTTGTTGCTACATGACCAAGAGTACCTTGATTTTCTTCTTATGTTAAGTATTATTTGCAGAGATTTATTCCAAGCTGCATGTCTTTGATTGACATCTTAGATCACTTGAGTCAAAAACTTAAAATTACAAATACCTTTGATGCTTCTGCAAAGCCAACATAAATCTTTATTTTCCTTAGATTTTGAGAAGATCAAAACCTTAATTTATGAGCTCAAAGATACTGAATGGTGTAGCAGAGAACAATATTGCCAAACAAAGAAAAAAATCCAATGTACAGACTATATTGAATAATTGACTTTCATCCACAAGAATGTCCTTACTCTGGCTTTTCACACTATTATACAAAGTGCTTAAAGACTTCCCTCAGCTTTGTTTTAGCTCAATTGACCTTAGTTTATCTTCTTTTTTGTAGTAACTCTGATTGAAAATTTAACTGTGTTCATTTCAACTTGACTTTAAAAAGTTGGCCAGAATATAACTCTAAATTATATCTCAAGACTGAGAGAAAATAAAGAAAAATAAAAACTATTATTCTTTCCATTAAAAAGTCAACATCTGTGAGTGACTACTATTGTTGGCATGCAAAAATATATTTAGTAATTTATTGGATGTCAATACAATTAGTCATGTTTCTTACTAGACTTTTTACGAGTCTTTCAATATGCTGTATTGTTTCTTGTACCTCGTATGTTGTTATTCCTCTTTTTCACATATTCATCTTAAGGCCATTCATTCATCAAAAACAAAGGATAATTTAGGACATCCAGTCTTCCCTCATTATAGTCACTTGGTTATCTAACACAAATCCTTCGTATGAAAATTTAAATAATTATATTATTAAGATGATTCAATATTTCTTTGAGAAAATTAGATTAGAAAGAAGATTGCTGAAACTTAGGCACAAAATAAATGTTTAAATACTACACATATGATTTAATTGTAAATTGTGTGTGTGTGTGTGTGTGTGTGTGTGTGTGTGTGTGTGTGTATTTGGGGGCAAAGCCAAGTCCTTAACTATACTAGGCAAGAACTTGACCACTAAACTGCACTCCCAGCACCTCAGTTGCAATTCTATCATATAAGTTTATTATGAAATATTATGTGCTTTTGAAATCTGTACTACCTACTTTGTTGACACAATAATGTATTTTGTAAATATGGGTACATTTCCCTTACTACCGTTCAATAAAGCAAGGTTTGTAAGGAAGTATTATAAACTTCATTTAAAATACCAAATAAAGAACTAACCAACTTAGCTTCCAATATCAGACAAGATTAGGTGCCTTCAGGCTGGTGTGTGCAGGGAGTATACGGGGTAGAGGGAGGGATGGTGGGACAGGAAGGAGAGGAAGGAAAGAGCTACAATTGAAATGTAAAGTAAGTTAAAAAAAAACAACAAACAAATGCACTTAAAAATCTGTATTAGATGAAACAAAGAAAAATGTACAGTGAATGTTCTAAACACTAATTTTGAAGGTAAAGCTAGATAAACCATATATTTAAAGCTGAATCATTATGAACAGAAACGAAATTTAAAATGGGCTCTTACATAAAATAGAGAATACAAAATAAACCAGGAAAATAAACAATGTGCAAATCACAGTCATTCTGTTACTACTCACCAGCCTGAGTCCTTTTGCTCTACATGGGTAGATACCATGGGAACCAAGGACAAGCTTTTCCAGTGCTTTTCCTTGGCACCTGTAGCCCTTGAACAGAAACAAGCAACATGGAGGCCTTCTACATTTAGAGTTCTGTTGCTGGCATCTGAGATGGAGACATTTATCACTTCAGTGATGTGATACAACCGTTGTGTTTGACTGGGACATAGGAATTGCTCATCTCTTCACAGTAGTTAGTATCACAGATTGCATGCCTGACATCTCTCTAGATCTTTCTGGAACATGAGTATTGCAGGTTGTCTTTTCTGGCATTGTACCACATTCAGTTTTAGCTTGCCTGAGCTCACCCCAACATCTCTTAATCTCAGTAGATCGTCTTATTTCTGTCCTAACTCTTCTCCTGAATGTTTTTCTCTGCTTCCAGTTGCCAGGACAGCTGTGGTTACTGACACTTTTTGCTGCTGCTTCCATTGCTATAACTCCCTTTCCTTCTGTCATGAGCATTTTACCACAGCTAACCCCAAGTTCACTCAGGCGCAGGTTCTCAATGTCATGGTCATGGTTGAGAGACACTCTAGATCCTCTTGAACTGACACTGTCTTAGATCATAACCTCACAACAGGCTTGGAAAGTTGTTGTGCTGGTTATTTTAGTCAACTTAGTCCAAATTAGATTAACCTGAGACAATAGAATATCATCTGAGGAATTGCTTGAATAAGATTAGCCCATGGCCATGTTTTTGTAACATATATATTTTTCTTTTTAAAATATTAATTACAATTTATTCACTTTGTATCCCAACTGTAGTCCCCTCCCTCATTCCCTCCCAGTCCCACCCTTCCTCCTTCTTCTCCCCTCCTCCCATGCCCCTCCCCAAGTCCACTGATAGGGGAGGCCCTCTTTCCCTTCCATCTGTACCTAGCCTATCAGATCTCATCAAGACTGACTGCATTGTCTTCCTCTGTGGGCTGGTAAGTCTGCTCCCCTCTTAGAGGGAAAATAGAGGTCGTTATGGAAAGACAGGAATCCATATTTTTAAATTAAATTTTTATTTTTTACATTAATTAAAGTTTATTCACTTTGTATTCTGGCTGTAGACCCCTCCATCATCCCCTCCCAATCCCACCCCTCCCACATATCCTCCCGTGCCCCTCTCCAAGTCCACTGATAGGGGAGGTCCTCCTCTCCCTCCATCTTGGATGTGGGAATCACAGCCCTCTGTGGGTGATTGAGTGTCTTTCCTTCTCTTGGGGCACTGGCTATCAGCCCAATAGAGCAGGAAGAAAAGAGATGTGGGAGGGAAGGGTTTAGAGGGCTATGAGCACGAGGGAATGAAGTACTTCAGGAACCAGCTGCATGGAGGCAGTTCAGCTTTATTTCAGAGATGAGGAAAATATATATAAAAAAAAAGAAGCAGCAGGGAGGTAGTCTGATAGGTGCTAACCGTGTATTATACTTGTATTAAACAGCACGGTCCTATCACTCCTAATTACCGTAAGGGGGGAGCATTCCCCAAGAAGCAGTGTCAGAGGCTTCTAAGATAACCTAGCTTTCTACTTAAGAGACAGCCTCCAAATAACACCAGGCAGAAAGTGGGAATGCCCGCTGTAGAAAGGGAGTCCTCCATCTTGCTCAGGGAGCTTTCTGGTCATGGAAGCTGCAACCTCCAGCATCCTTGTCCTCCTTCTAACAGGATGCCACCCATTGACTGGTGGTCCTGGTTATATAAGAAAACAAGTTGATCAGGCCATGGAGAAGCAAGCCAATAAGCAGATTACCTTTGTGATCTCTGTTTCAGTCCAGCTTCTGACTTCCTGCCTTGAATTCCAGCCTGGGCTTCTTTTAATAGACATGTATGTCAAGTATACTCATTCTTCACTCAAGGTGGTACTGGTCAGTGTCTTAGCACAAAAGTAAAAACATAAAAATAAAAAAAAAACCTAGCATGATTGCTGACTTAGAATGTATAATATTTTAACATGTATGTTTTATATTAAAGTACCAGTAAACTGGAATTATGATCTACATGTATATGGCACTAAGACTTTCATTCAGTTCTCCAGACATTGTCTGGGAATTTAAAACAAGACTGCTAATTTTGTGAACAGGACAGATACCCTACTTTCCTGTATCCTGTGATCTAGAATTTTATGGAATTAATTGTAATCCCTAACCCTCTGGCTCCTCTCACTGCTTAACATTGTGTCTAGTGGCTTTATTTTGGCCTGTTTACACAGAGTTGAGACAGGGTGCTTAGAATAAGTATCACAATGCAATATCCAGATTGCAACCAGAGAGTGGTGGGGTGGGGGGGAGAAATCAGCCTTTGAATGAACAAGTCTAAGGCATATACATTTCAAAATAACATTATATCAACATACATATAAATATAATGTGTACATAATACACATGTGCATGTATGTATATGTGTGTAGATATAGGTATATATATGGATTCAAAGTTAAGTACAAGAGATGAGAGAGAACATGTGGCATTTATCTTTCTGGGTCTGCGTTTCTTCACCCATATGGTACCTTCTGTTCCTACTATTTACCTGCCAATTTCATGATTTTACTTTTATTTATAGCTAAATAGTGTCTTATTATGTACATTGAACACTTTTTAAATATGGACAGCTAAGTTGTTCTCATTTTCTGACAATTGTGAATACAGTTTCCATGAAATTCTTCAAAACATAGAAATAAAACTCCTATATGAGCACCAGCTATAGCACTCCTTGGCATATGCTCAAAGAATTCCATATCCTACTCCTTAGATATTTTCTCAGCAACGTTCATTGACATCCAAGGTCTAGGGAATATGGCAGAATGGGGGATAAAAGGTAGTAAGAATTTTCAAGGGCTACAGGACATTGAAGACTCCTATAATAAAAAAGTAATGTCTTCTGAATATTGTCAGGGTATGCACAGAGCTATAACTACCCTCTCAAGGCTGGCAAAAAATCAAACTAGTCACTATTCTAAAAGGATATGAAAAGGCTTATTAGAGCCGATTCTGAGGTAAGGAACTATTGTGGTTGATGGCTATTGGGGGGAAGGAAACTTGATTTTCTTCAGAGACAAGCTGTTTTGCATTCTAGTTGGTTACCCATGCCATGATAGTCATATTTATTAATGTATGGATATGACCAACAATAAGTATAATATATATTATAATATATAATAATATATTGTTTGTTTAATATAATATATATTTTATATAATTATAAACATTTTACTATATAATGAATAGTATATGTTATAATATATATGTATATATAATTATGAAAAAAGATGATACATATATGAATATCAGAGTATCATACTTATTCCAAGAAAAGATGATGGAGTGGAGAGGAAGAGAAGAATATGTTCAAAATTCATTATATATATGTATGAAAGTCTCAAAACTAAATAAAAATGAAGATAGTAAAACACATAGAAATATGAAATAGTGTCTATCACAATAGTTATAGTATTAACAATCAAAAGAAGAAATGCATCTGAAAGCAGTATACTTTTAACAATACTGACTTCCAGTACTTAAAACTATAACTAATTTTTCAGCCCTAAAATTGCAAAATTAGAATTTCATAAATTTATCTGACTGGCATGTAGAGGAACATTCTAATTTACATATCTCTAAAGGTTTGAAGCTAGATTTTTTTTCAATGTTCGTATAAACCTTAAAGAAATTCATACACTCAATCAATTTCAAGTTTTCTTCATGGACACACACATACAAAATTCATGAAGCGCAATTTGTGTTGTCTGCAACTGGGGGCCTGGCCTTGAACATGATTGATCTATTGAGGATAACAACATCATAAAACTGATTCTCCCTCTACCAGCAATATTCTATTGCAAATAGATTCTCAGCTAGTGGTGAAACGTTGTGCCCACCTCTCCTGCTATATGCTGGGGTGTTGCCTGTCTTGAATTTGCACAGTTTTGCAGGCAATCAATGAGTCTATATGTTCAACTACACTTATGGTTCCTGAAATCACAGATCACTTAGTAATGTCTAACAATAGCATCCACCCATGCTGTGAATATTTCAAGCTACAATGACCATTGAACTGACAACATATGCCTATTAGTATAATAATGGCTTGAATGTTTTCAGAGTAATAAATGGTTTTCCATTATGATCTAAGGAAACCTCTATGAAAGTGATTCCATACCTGATCCAGCTAACTAGGCCAAGAATATTGGAGATATATGGGTCATATTCGCTAGGAAATAACTTCATAATGTAATTTAGTTTAACGGGCCATGTATTAAAATGGTTCCTAGTGACTATTGCTAAACATATAGATCAATCCAGGTATACCAAAGTGGACTCAGTGAGATTAAAAAAGGAACACATGAGTTGAGAGGTAGCATTTTGGGAGACTACAGTAGGAAATGGAAGTGAATAGACTAAATGGCCTTCAATGGGGAGTGGAGTATATCAGAACAAATTATGCATGTGTAAAAATTTCAAACAATAGAAACATTATTTAAAAAATGGGGAACCCCACAGAATAGAGGGAGGAGGACTGGAGGAACAAGAATGGACAAGTCCATGTCCCACAGAACCAACTGAGCAGGGCTCCTAATGGCTCACAGAGACTGAAGCAACAACCACAGAGCCTGCACGGAGCTGCCCTAGGCACTCTGCACACATGCTATGGTTGTTTGGGTCCTACAATTTTGGATGACTCTTAACCGTGAGAGTGGGAATGTCTTTAACCTTTCTTGTTCTTGTTCCTCTTCTTCTTTATATTATTATTATTATTTACAATGTATTCACCTTGTATAATAGTTTATAGTTCCCTCCCTGATCTCCTCCTGGTTTCACCCTCCCTCACTTTTCTTCCCCTATCCCTCTTCACTAGTCCATGATAGTCCTCCCTTACTGTCTGACCCTAGCTTATCGGGTCCCATCAAGTGTAGCCCATAGACAGCTCAGTCTCCATGTGGGTACCCTAGTAAGGGGAGTAAAAATAGCCCATGACTTGAACTCGGTTGGCTACTCCTTGATCACATCTCCCTGGTAGCACCACCTAACCAGACCACAGAAAGAGGATCCAGGAAGTCTTTGACTTTTGTTTCATCCTAAATTTTTATTTTTTTAATATTTTTTATTCACTGCAATTGATTCACTTTGTATCCCAGCTGTAGCCCCCACCTTCATCCCCTCGCATTCCTGCTGTCTCTCCCTCTTCTCTTGACACACCCCTCCCCAAGTCCACTGAAAGGGGAGGTCCTCCTCTCCTTGTTTCTGACCCTAGCCTATCAGGTCTCATTAGAAATGCCTGGATTCTCTTCCTCAGTGACCTGGTAAGGGTGTTACCCCATCATGGGGCGGTGATCAAAGAGCCAGCCATTGAGTTCATGTCAGAGACAGTCTCAGTTCCCACTGAGCTGCCATGGGCTACATCTGTGCAGGGGTTCTGGGTTATCTCCATCCATGGGCCTTGGTTGGAGTATCAGTCTCAGAAAAGACCACTGTGCCCAGATTTTTTTGAATCTGTTGCTCTCCTTGTGGAGCTCCTGTCCCCTCCAAGTCTTTCTATCTCCCCCTTCTTTCATAAGATTCCCTGGACTCTGCCCAAAGTTTGGCTATGAGTCTCAGCATCTGCTTTGATACCTTGCTGGGTAGAGTCTTTGAAAGGCCTTTTGTGGTTGGCTCCCGTCCTGTTGCCTCTTTTCTTCTTATTCCTATGTCTGTCTCATTTGCCTTTCTGGATGAGATTGATCATCTTACCCAGAGTCCTCCTTCTTGCTTACCTTCTTTAGGTGTACAGATATGCTTATAGTATGCTTATCTCAGGATACTACACCCATACTACATCCTGAGCATACTACACCCTGAGATAAGCATCTTACACTCATCAGCATGCTTAAGATAAAATCTCATGTGACAACCCATGTTGGAGAGGATGTGAAGAAAGGGAAACCCTCCTCTATTGCTGATGGGAATGTAAATTGTGCGATTTGAGAAATCAATCTGGTGCTTTCTCAGACAATTAGGAATAGTGCTTCCTCAAGACCCAGCTATAGCACTCCTAGGCATATATCCAATATATGCTAAAGTATACAACAAAGATATTTACTCAACCATGTTCATAGCAACTTATTTGTAATAGCCAGAATCTGTAAACTACCCAGATGTCCCTCAACTGAGGGTTGGGTTCTGAAATTGTGGTACTTTACAACAATGGGATACTACTCAGCAATTAAAAACAAAAAAATCATGAAATTTGCAGCAAATGGTGGGAACTGGAAAACATCACCCTGAGTGAGGAAACCCATAAGCACTCACTTATAAGTGGATATTAGACACAAAGTATAGTCTTATTGTATCTTAATATGCCGTGTTTGGTTGATATAATTGCGAGGGCCTCCTATTTTCTGAAGGGAAAGGAGATGGAGTGTATCTGGGGGTAAGGAAAAATGCTGGTGTGAGAATTGGGAGAGAAGTGTGCAGTCAGTATGCATTGAATGAGAAAATGATTTAAGGAATTAAAATTAACTAAGTAAAATTTACCATTATCGTTGAAGAACTAATAACCACCGTAATAGTAGAATGTAAGGATACATAAAGGTAAAAACACAAAGGGGCTAATATTTTGTAATAATCTGTTTTGCTGGTATCTTTATCAGTCTGAAATATATCTGAAAATGTTTAAATTGATGTATGAGTAATAAATGGCATGGCTTCGTAATTCCCAAATTTGGTGAATAATCAAAGGTTATAAATACCAAAATAGTGGTTAGGGCACAAATTGAAATTTCTAACACAATTGATGTGTAAGGTAAATAATACATACTCATATTTTGCTTCACCTTTTATTTCTAGAAATAATCTAAACATATTTGGGAATAAAAGATTTATAACACAACATATATATATATATATATACACGTGTTCATATATCATATTAAACTTTGTATTAATTGAATACATTTGTAATTATTTTCTTACACTATGAATTTTTATTTATATGTGCATGTATTTGTATGTAAATTTTATAAAGTTGATATTTATACGAGTATAGAATCATGTGTACTTCTGTATTGTCTACCTTTATACTGAGACTGAGTTTCTCACTGGCCTCCATTGTTCCAGATGGGCCATTCTGGTTGGCCATGTGCTCCAGGGATTCACCTGACTTTGTTGGGCATGCTGGGACCTGCTCCATGACAATTATTTCCACCTTCTGTAATGTGGAATTAGGAGGCATGCTCAAGTCCTTTTGTTCCTTTTGTCCTTTTGTAAAGCAGGCAGTAGAAACATTCCGAAAAATTTAACTATAGGGACTTCTATTCTTTTTTTATTTTTATTTTTATCTCAATCACAGGTTAGGTACTTTGAATCCCAGGTGTAGCCCCCTTCCCCATTCCCTCCTACCCCCCCACTCCCTCCCTCATCACCCTCTCCCGCGCCCCCTCCAAGTCCACCAACAGGGGAGGACCTCCTTCCCTTCCATCCAACCCCAGCTTATCCTGTCTCCTCAGGGCTGGCTGCAATGTCCTCCTCTGGGATCTAGCCAGTCTGTCACTCCCCGGCTTGTATGGGGGAGGGTCAAAGAGTCAGCCATCAAGATCATGACTGAAACAGTCCCTGTTTCCCTGAATAGGGTCTTCAGTCCTACACC
>JAQQSO010005176.1:0-12233 GCA_028658305.1 Pachyuromys duprasi | reverse complement strand
ATATACAGGAAGGAGGACCCAGGTTGTTATGATCAATGCTCGTTTGGATGAACAAATGGGATGGACATTGGGGGAGAAAACAAGCAACAGGACAGGAGCATGCCATGGAGGACATCTTGGGGGCCAATGTAGCGATGTATTAGAGCAGATATTAAGACTAGCAATCAAGCCTTTGGCAGAGGGCGAGAAGTGATGATAGAAATGGAGGAGGTTGGTGAGATTTGGGGAGAACAAGAGCACCACAAAGACCAAACTGAGAAGGGCACAGGGGTCTTGTATGAGACGGTTTTTACAACCAAGGACCACATGTGGATGTGACCTGGAACCCCCGCTCAGATGGGGCCCATGATAGCTCGGTGTAGGACTGAAGACCGTAGTGAGGGAAACAGGGACTGTTTCAGTCATGATCTTGATGACTGACTCTTTGACCCTCCCCCATACATGCCGGGGAGTGACAGACTGGCTAGATCCCAGGGGAGGACATTGCAGCCAGCTCTGAGGAGACAGGATGAGCTGGGGTTGGATGGAAGGGGAGGAGGTCCTCCCCTGTTGGTGGACTCGGAGGGGGCGGGGAGGAGGGAGATGAGGGAGGGAGAGGGAGGTTTGGAGGGAATGAAGGAGGTGGCTATGCCTGGGATGCAAAGTACCTAACCTGTGATTGATATAAAAATTAATAAATTTATTTTAAAAAGCAGCTTTTGCTAAATTGTGAGCACATTAAAATGTCTGATGACTAGATGCATGAAAGAAAAAAAGAAAATCTGTTTACACTTCCTGGTGCTGTCTTTCTCACCTCCCTCTATTTATTTATTTACTTAATTATTTATTTATATTAATAAAAGTACAAAAGTGTGGATACTAATAGCCAAACAATAAAGTCAATGATAGTACGTATGGAAATATTCTCTGCCAAAGCTTTTAACCTTTAACTCAACAACTGAGCCTCATGCAGACATTTTAGATAAGGGCAGAAATCGGCCACATTCCTCACTAAAATTATCATAAGAATGAGCTGCATGCCATATATTAATGTTGTTCTCCACTGAAACCTCTTGAGCCAGGTCCTCACTTTTCTTTTTTTTTTTTTCTAAGATTTATTTTATCTTATGTGCATTAGTGTGAAAGTGTCAAATTCCTTGGAATTGGCATTACAGTCAGTTGTGAGCTGCCATGTGGGTGCTGGGAATTGAACCCAGGTCTTGTGGAAAAGCAGACAGTGCTCTTAACCATTGAGCCATCTCTCCAGCCTAGGTCCTCACTTTTCAATCACCCTTTGTACAATTGGCTTCCATATTCCTATTAGTATGGCCCATTAAGCCCCATTTAAAGTGTTCAAAGGCTTTTCTAATCTAAGTCCTAACGTCCACAGTCCCACAAATAAAAACATGATCAGGCCTGTCACAGCAATAGCCCAGTCCCTGATAGTAACTTCTCTTATGGCTTTATTGTTATGAATAGTTTCCTTGACCAAGGCAACTCTTATAAAAGACATTTAATTATGTACTGACTTCCAGGTCAGAGGTTTAGTCCATTGCCATCGTGGCAGGAAGCATGGTGGCATGCAGGCAGACATGGTGCTGGAGAAGGAGCTGAGCATTCTGAATCGGGACCTGAAGGAAGAAAGAGTGACACTAGACCTTGCTGGAGCATCTGAAACCTTAAAGCCTGTCCCCAGTGGCACACCTCTTTCAACAAGGCTATGCCTACTCCAACAAGGCCACACCTCCAATAATGTCACCCCCTATGAATCTGTGGGGGCCATTTTCATTCAAACTACTTTCGGGTAGTAACTACAGTTGGATGCATTCTTCTTTATGTGTCCTTCCTCAACAATGAACAAAGCCTCTGAATTGATATCTAAATAACAAGTGAGAATACAAGACAAATAAGGTATAAAGTCGATCCAGTTTATAGATCCCAGAGACTGAAAGGCAGCAATCACTGGGAAGCTGTAGTAGTTTTCTAAGCCTGGACTTGCAAATCCACTGCAGATATGTCACATCTTGTTATACCTGGATAGTGATACCCCAAAAGACCACCACCAGGAGTTGAGTCAGTTGCAAAATACATGAAGATCTTTTTATTACAAATTATTACAAGCTGCAACTTGGGCTCATACCCCCACTGCCTAAGCAGTGAGAGCCAAGAGCCTCGTGCTCAGGTTAGTTGGGTGATTTAAAGATTCTGGTCCCTCCCAGTGTGCCCAAAGCAGGGGGGATTGCTGCCTGGTAAACATCTATTGGTTGAAATGCAAAAGGAATGTTGCATTTTGAGTTAATTGACTATAGGAAGGTCCCACAGCATTAATAATCCCTAGGGGGATGGGCTAGTTTCCTAGCAACTTTGTCTCTAGTAGGCAGGAAAAGAATGCAGTAAATCTAGTTCTTCCCCTCAGGGCATTAAGGCTGGACATATCTCCATTTGGCTGGCCTTAGTTCAGGCTTTTAAGCTTTAAAATAGCCACTGATTTTTAATCCTTTGGTCTTTCATTACCCCCTTATCATGATCATTTGAAGACCCAATCTTGAGTCTTCCAGCTATAACCCCTGGAGTCAGTCCTACAAATTTACCTTTCCATAATGGGATCTGAGTACCATTAGCTATATTTCTCTCAAGCATTCCTTCATGAAAGCCATCAAGCAATTGGAAATACAAGGCCCA
Source organism: Pachyuromys duprasi (assembly GCA_028658305.1). Taxonomy (NCBI): domain Eukaryota; kingdom Metazoa; phylum Chordata; class Mammalia; order Rodentia; family Muridae; genus Pachyuromys; species Pachyuromys duprasi. Next base: position 9,572 of record JAQQSO010005176.1, on the reverse strand, counting down.
AAGGTAAAAATCAAAATAAGTAGGGGTCCCTTCAGGGTGAATGTAGGGGTAGTAAGTCCTATATTATATTATACCAGGATTTAAACCATTCTCTGCAATCCTTTCTCTCTAGTATCTCTCCAGGATGCAATACTAGTTCCTACTCCAGCTAAGCAAGTTCCCAAGATAATAGCTACTGTCAGGGAGCCCCTTTTGACTTAGCATTTCAGCCTGCTAGGTGGGATTTTGGGCTGAGTGTCTCGTCTTCTGAAACTGCTACAGTGCTGACAATAGGAAAGTGGGCATCAGGGGTTGGGAGGGCTGAAATGCTAGTCAAAGGCTGGGCAATGGGACAGTCCTCAGAAGCATCTGGTTAGTTGATCCACTTGAAGAGGCAGGGAGCTATCATGTCAGCTTCCAGCAAGTCCACATTTCAGCTCGCAGTCCATAGCTGATTCTGGAATAGAGCCAACCAGGTAAAAATCTGATGAGACAAATTCAGAAAATGGGAAAAGTGAGGAATCCCAAGGCCAAGGGAAAAACTCATCCAGGGTCCATTTGAGCTATGCCAGATCCAGGCCTCATGACTTTTTGGTTTCCTGAAACTTGCATGAATTTTTAGTGCAAAAAAGGAAATATATATATTTTTTAAACTCAGAAAAGTAACATATCAGCAAATCTAATATAACAAGATTCTGAGAGTAGCAGGTAAAACTGCATCCAACTGAATGAGTATCAGGTTTTCTTAGCTGTTTGTTTTGTAACCTTTATAAACAATTTAAGTGTGTCCACAGTCTGAAACTCTAACACACCTGTTGGAAATCAGCCACCAATGGAGCTCAGCCACTTTTTGTTCACTCAGAATCTACTTTTAGGCTCCATCGTCATGTCACACTAGAAAGTTAGGCAGAAATACATTAATGGCTTTACTGCTGAACCCTGGATGCTTGGACTTTCCTTAACAAAGCAACTGCAAGGAATAGGTTTAAGATATTCCTGTGTCAAAGTCTACCTCAGAAATGGCAGATATTAAGAATGTCATAGTAAAAGTTCTGGCTTTTGAGTCAGATATACACATTAAACAGATGTTTTCAGCACAATGAGAAGCAGCTTTAAGTCTATCTTCAGAAGACAACCAAAGGAAATTAAAATCTCAAGTTGTGACTGAATAATAAGCAGTCAGTGCTCCATCAACTTATCAGAACTCTATTGATCAAGGTCAAAACTCTGAACTTCTGAAATCTTAAAACAAAATAAACACAACAGTAGCAAAGAGGGGGGAGAAATCTAAAATATCTCCCATTTTTAATATGCCTTAAATCATTTTTCTATATTTTTACAACTCATATTCATATACATTAAAACACCTACTTAGACTCTCCAATCTTTCTTACATTTATTAACCCTGAAACATTTTCCCAGACCCAACAAGACTTTCTTGGGTCTCACAACCTAAAGTCCTATATCATCAGCTCCTACATAAACTCCATTATCCTTCTATCCAGCTTTTCACCATAAGACATGGACAACTAACATGAAGCCTGTGAGCAAGGCAAACCTGTTTGCCTTTCTAAATAAAAGACCTAGTACCTAGTAGTTCTAATTAGCTAATGTAATGACCAATGAGCTAACAGTGGATCTAATTGTCTGCTCTTTAGTTGCGAAGTTACTATAAGCTTAGCCCAGCCATCATGTGATCAGAGACCTGAGAAGGATAAATTATAAGCTATCCATGTACCAATCCAAATGACAGTGATGACTAGTTGGTGTATCACCTAGACAGTGTCCCTGGCTCCTGTGGTCTCAAGGCATCATGAGCAGAGGTGGTCCAGCCAAGCACAGAAAACAAGAGACTGATTTTGTGGAAAAAAGAACACAAGAGTTTGACTTCACTTTGGCTCCCACAATATAAAACAATGACTCTCCAGGTGTCCACAGCTTTGTCCTTGGTTTAGGCTGGGCCCCAGCAGTGGGCCAGTTGAGACAGTCTTGTCCAATAGTTAGCATACCACAATCCAGAGTCGCAGTCATCTGTCACTGTGCCCAAATCTTCGGACTCTCTGTAACAATAAGTTTACACATGTTAAAATGCCCTATTTATCAGATCTCTGACAAGCGTGAGGGCCAGCATATCTCAGTTACTCTTTGTCTGTCTTTATCATCTGCTCTAAACTGCATTCTATAAAACAGAATGCTCTAATCTCTAATTCTGGCATATTTCTTAGATACATGTTTTAGGACTATATTTCAAGTAGATCTACATAGGCAAATTTCATAGTTACCCATTGTAGGCTTAACCCTAAAAACAACCTAAACAAAGAGACTAGATAAAGCTCAATCTTGTACTTAACTGCAGTCCTTCGCATAACTTTAAATCTGCTCTTTCTGAACTAAAATCAAAGCAAACCCTTTAATCAGATACAGTTCATACAGAGGTAGCAAATCTTGCTGATCCTACCACATTAAAACTGAACAACAAAAAGCTTAAAAGATGAAAGTTGCATTTAACACTAATCAGAGAACTGAACACAGCTGGTAGCCCTAAACTAAGATGGAGGCAAAACCATGGCTCCACCTTCTTTATCTCTGAACTAACATGGTAGCTAGCTATGTGTTGCTGTAGGCTGTGGTTGACAATATAAAACATAGCCATTAGGTGTTGCTGATATCATTGCTACCACCCATGGTACAGCAAGCTCTGTGGAACATTCACAATTTCCCATAACCAAATAAGTTTTAGAACCAACTGCATAACAGAATAGTACAGAACAATTTTTAGTACAGAACTATTCTGGCCACACCAAACCTATTGGCAAGAATTCTTCCCCCTTTAGAGAGCATAAGAAAACATTTTGCATTGAAGAACCTTTGAAATGAAGAACATCATATTTTACAATTCTTTCTCAAATCATATTTGCAGGTACGAAGAACAAAAGCATATACACTTCATATGCTGTCTGACTTTCCATATATATACTGACCTTCCATAACATTCTATATACCGTCAGGTTGGCTTTTCCTAGCTCCAATCTTCTAGTTTAACCAGACATTTTTACTTTAGACAAGCTATTCTTTTCTTTAATATCCCAGTCTCCTCCTTTTCATACAACATAAAAACTCCCCTCAAAATCCTTTCCGTCCTGACATGATCCTCCCTGGAGCCCAACATGGGCTTATTCCTCGATTTATTTTTTTATAGGCAAAGCAAAAACAAGTCATATCAATACAAAAAGTAGTTCTGGAATTGCCAAACTTTTTTTCTAAAATTATTTCCCTGTAGCAGATATGGTCCAAGGTCACATTAACAAACCTTAAGGAACTTGGAACAAGATTTAAGGAATTTAGCAAAACTTCCTGGTGAAAGCCAGGGTGAAAACATGTTTTTTGGTAAACAAAGCAGCTTAAGAAACAAGCAGCTCTCCACATGATACATTGTAAAAACTGCAATTTTCTCAATTGGCTCAAACAGTATGGCTTGGTTTTATTTGGTAAAATTAATAATATAAATACCAAAGTTTTTTTTTTTTTTGTCCTCCCCCAAAGGATTGAGAAACTATTCCAAGTTCTTTGTTAGACTGCCCCAGATCATCATTTAATGCCTGATAAACTTTAAAACATTTTATAGCCTTAAACATTTTAACGTTATCCAAAACCTGTTTTTGCAATATCAAAACAAAGTACCTTTTTTAGGAGTTAAATCACAAAGCATAAGCATAATTTTAAAAGTCAAAACCAGATTTGAAAACCAAAATTCACCATTGCAAACAATCCAATCTCTAAAATGAATACCAGTTTAAAATGAGACTTGTTTTCTTAGTCTAAAAGGAAATAGAATGATAAACAAAATTCATTTCAATTAAGAGGTTCTGTAATCCTTTTTTTCTTTCTTTGACCCACACTATGTGGCAATCTCAAGATGGCGGAATCACATCACATGCATGAAAAGCCACATGGTTGCTTTTTAAACAATGTGTTTATAAGTCTCATAAACACATAAGGCACACATATATATTCTAAACAAGAGTTTGAATTTAACCTTTAAACGTATCCAATAACTCTTAATCTATAACCAAGACATACAGAGTGTATCAACCATTTAAGATCAGTCAAAAACAAACATACAGTAGTCATACATACATTTAAACAGACAGACAAAACTTTCCTTACTTCCTCTAGTTGTAATTTCAAGCACTTTCTTCTCTCACTCAGCAGTGACTAGACAGCCAGAAACACAAAGGCAAAACAACAGATTCCGCCAGGCGAGTGGGTAAAAACCTGAAACCAGTATGTTGGCAGCACTTACTGTCTTTGTGGGAGTGTCCTACTTTCTAGGCCTATCAAACAGATTTGGGAGCCCATGTGCCTTATGGTGCTATTGGGGAACACTACCCAGCCGGGATCTGGGACGTCTCCAGAGATCCCCGTGGCCTCTGTCTGCTGGCTTGTCAGCCGGTGTACAATGACACTACCGATCCTTGGCCATTGGGCCTTCTCCTTAGCATCTGTGCTTAAATTATTAAAAGGATTTTATAGTTTGTAACAGTTCAGCTCTAGCAGTTTTGAAATATCTGTATTGTGATTAGTGTCAGATAGTTGCATCCCACTTAACAACTAGTTAAAATCAAGTGTTTGTGGTTTTTCTTTGTTGGTTTTTGTTTTGTTTGTGTTTAAGCAGTGTTTCGCTCTGTATGCCAGGCTGGCTTGGCTCTCATGACAATATTGATGCATCAGTAGCCTACATTTTGGGATCAAATTTATGCACCACCACATCTGGTCTGAATGTTCATGTTTCCAGGTTCATTTTGGAATTCTCCTCTTTTTTTTTCTTTTTTGAAAGAATTTGTAAATCTATGGATCTACTGGTTTTAGGCTTGAGTTTGTAATTAAGGTAGGCCTAGCTTTGAGACAGATAGAAACACAGATTACAATTTTCTCTGGGCTTTGGTTATATCAGCAAGGCCTTTTCTTCCTCCCCCAATTTCCTTGCCAGCATGGAGTTTGTTAAGCTTAGTTACATATCTATGGAAAGATGATGTAATATTTATCTTTTTAAATTATTCTAATATTTGTACCAATTAAAGACACAGCAGGTGTAAACTGAGGTAAAAACCTCCTAGCTCAGCAAGGTAACATTATTTTCTTAACTATATACAAACTATATACAATTTACAAGCCTGCTTCTACAACTAAACTGCTATTCTTTAGAAATGTCTTTCTATCTGAGTCCTTTTACCTAGCTAGGGTACCTTTCTTTTGAACTCCTCCAAACCCAAGAGGGCTAATTAGTTCTCATTCCTAGAATTCTGTTTTACCTGTATCCTGCAGGCTACTTCTCTGTTGTTCCTGCAATCCCAGAGAGAAAATCCCTATCTCTTACCCAAAGGTCCTCCAAAAGAGCTCTTCCAAGCCAAAATGCAGCTGTTAGGATTGTGCATCAAAGTTACACTGTGGGCTCACAAATTATGCCAAGTGACTGGTTCCATGTAGGACATTTATTAACGGAAGGGGGAAGGGGGTCACAGAGACTGTCTCTGGGTAGGGCAAGAAGGGGATGTGGAGAGAGTGAGAGGAGGTGGTGTGAGTTCTCTTATAAGGTGACCCAGAGCATGTGCAGGTGGTTTCATGTGGTCCACAGGTGGTCCGTAGGTGGCCTCACAGATAACTGATATCCAGTTTGTCAGGTTCCTTGGGGCTGGCTGTAGAGATGCCTGCTTACGGATCCCAACAGGAGCTTTCAAAAGTCCAATAGCTATAAAAGAAGTCTCTAGATCCTCTTCTATACCCTTGGCTGGTTGAATCATGTCAGCATCATGAGGGGGGGGGGAGGAAGTCTCCAAGCCAAGTCAGTGGGTGAGCCATTTCACCTTTATAGTAGGACAGAACAAGACCACTCAGCTGACTTTGCCTTGAGTCATACAGCAAAGACCTCAAACCTCTCCCAAGCCATTTGCCTTAAAGTAGGCAGGAACTTTACATTCTTGAATCCTTATCTATGGAGGCACACCCATATTGCATCTTTTCAGGACACAAGTAAGTACATCTGACACTTATTTAAACTTTTATATTTTGCCAACAACTGGGTTTTCTGTGTACAAAAAACAAATATCCTACAAGAAGATGAAGGTTCCAAACAAGAGGATGATTTTTGTAGGCTATATGGGAAAGTGTTCAAGCTTCAAGTTTAGAGGTGGACAGGATAAACATTCATTAATGACAGACTTACCACTCATAGCATATGTATGTATGCACATATAGAATGATTGCATATATGTACATCAGTCAAAGTTATTTGTATTTAGATTGATTGTTCCTCACATGTGACCTTCGTCTGGCTTCTCTCTTTAGAGCTGTCACTCTGCCATGAATGTGTCTTGGTTCATTTACTGCTTTCAGTTCTTTGGCTGTGAAATCCTCTTCTTCACCTACAGAACGATGGTAGGCCTTTCAAACTTTGCCAGGACTTAGTTCCCATCGTCTTGCCTTAACTGCAGTGTGACATAGATCAAGTATCCAATTATACGCTGTTGTTTCTGTGATGTTGCCCTGCTGGTCTTTTGTCAACACCGGTGTTTAAATTTCTCTGGCAACGACACCTCTGAAATTCACAGGATTTTTTTTTTTTGTCTTTTTTGACCTAGAATTTAGACATGGACTTTAATATATGGGTTTTCAACAAGATTTTAATTTTTTTTGTTTTCCTAGTTACTGCCAAGAGGAAAATTTGCTACTTTCCCTGGACAATAAATTAGAAAATGATACATGGAGATAATTTTCTATTTCTTATTAGCAGAAATATTATTAATGTAGTATATGTGACTAATTTGGGTATTTGGGGAAGACAGGGCCTCTGTGAATAGCCCTAGCTAGCCTGAAACTTACAGAGATCAAACTACCTCTCCCTCCCGAGTGCTGCAGTTAGAGAAGAACACATGTCACCAAGCCCACCTTAATATAGGATAAGTTGATGATTGAACTTCAGGTATAATTGAGAGAACCACCTTTTCAGAAAAACAAAACAAAACAAAACAAAATCCTTATTCTTCTTATGCTTAGGAACAAGTTTTCCTCGTCAGGTTATAAAATCACAATTGAAGGAGGACTAGGATCCTTCTATGCTACTTTTATGTGTTTGCTTTTTATCTGGTATTGTTTGAGAACATGATTATTTCCAGAAAATAATTCTTATTTAAAAAGGAATTTATCCTTTTCATTGTTAATGTATAATATATCGTCCTTAAAAGAGGAAATGTAAGACAACTCAATCAAAGACTCTTGGATATTTGCCATATGCCAATGTGCTCCCTCCAGAGACTATAAAACTGAGGGGAGTAACATTACAAGGATGGCACAATAGTGAGTCTAGGCTTTCATCACCTTTAAAGAACCACAAGCAGAGAGAACTCATTACAAACCAGAATAACTTACAGAATACTCAAGGGTTCAATAAAAACTCTTTTTAAAAAACTATTTATTCTTTTAAAAATTACAATTTATTCACTTTGTATCCCAGCTGTAGCCCCCTACCAAGCCCACCCTACCTTCCTCATCTCATCCCATGCCCCTCCCAAATTCCACTGATAGGGGAGATCCTCTGACCCTAGCCTATCAGGTTTCATCAGGACTGGCTCTATTGTCTTCCTCTGTGGCCTAGTAAGGCTTCTGGCCCCTGAGGAGGAGGAGATCAAAGAGCCAGACACTGAGTTCATGTCAGAAAACACAGTCCCTATTCTCATTACTAGGGAATCCCACTTAGAGACTGAAATGCCATAGGCTACATTTGTGCAGGGGTTCTAGGTTATTTCCATGCATGGTCCTTGGTTGGAGTATGAGTCGCAGAAAAGAACCCTCTGCCCAGAAATTTTGATTCTGTTGCTCTCCTTATAGAGCTCCTGTCCTCTCCAGGTCTTTCTATCTCCCCCTTCTTTCATACGATTCCCTGCACTCTGCCCAAAGTTTGGCTATGAGTCTTAGCATCTGCTTGATACCCTGCTGGGTAGAGTCTTTCAGAGGCCCTCTGCAGTAGGCTCCTGTCCTGTTCTCTGTTTTCTCCCTCTTCTGATGTCCATTCCGTTTGCCTTTCTGAATGAGGATTTATCATCTTACCCGGGTCCTCCTTCATGCTTAGCTTCTTTAGGTGTACAGATTTTAGTATGCTTAGCCTATATTATATGTCTAACATCTACTTATAAGTGAGTATATGACATTTTAGATATCAATCTGGTACTTTCTCAGATAATTAGGAATAGTGCTGTCTCATGATCCAGCTATGCCACTCCTAGGCATATATCCAAAATATGCTCAAGTATACAATAAGGACATTTGCTCAACCATGTTTTTAGCAGCTTTATTTGTAATAGCCAGAATCTGGAAACAACCCAGAAGTCCTCAACGGAGGAATGGATACAGAAATTGTGGTATATTTACACAATGAAATACTACTCAACAATTAAAAACAAGGAAATCATGAAATGTGAAGGTAAATGGTAGAAACTAGAAAAGATCATTCTGAGTGAGGTATCCTAGAAGCAATAAAAACTCTTTAAAGAAGTCCAGGAGGAGAATTTGCTTTACACGCAAAAGATTGGTAACAAAAATAAAACAAAACAAAGCAATCCAAAAATTATAAAACACCTGAAATATCAGAAGGTAGCTTGAGCAGGGATGAAAGGGCAGTATATCAGTACTCCAACAGTGCCTTCCACATCTGCATTTACCTCCTCCATTGAAGTAATGAAACTATCAAAGTTGTCCATTAAGACTGAATCAACGTATTACAAATGCCTATTAATGTTGATGTTTTGCATCCTTTGCTGAAGGTTCTCAATTTCCCACGTCATCAGAAGAATTGCTGTCTCTTGTGCCTAGGCACTCATCGGTCTGTTCTGTAGCGTGGCCAGCTACAGTAGCCTCTAACAAGAGACACCTTTGATTTGCTCACTGACCTCTATCTATGAGGTCCTAGCATAGCAAAGGACCCTTTGGCTAAGGACAAAGTGGCAGGATACAGAACAGGAAAAGATTTTTTAGCAAGACACACACATATTAATGAAGGGCTAATATCCAAAATATATAAAGCATTCAAAAAATTGAATATCAGGTAAACAAATAGCCTATTTTTAAAGAAATGGATTACTTGATTTGTTGCTTTTCAACTTCTGTAGTTCTTTATATATACTGGATATTAGCCCTCTGTCAGATAAAGGGTTGGTGAAGATTCTTTCCCAATCTGTAGGCAGTTGTTTTGTTTTGATGACAGTGTCCTTCGCTTTACAGAAGCTTTTCAGTTTCATGAGGTCCCATTTACTGACTGTTGCTCTTAGAGCCTGTGCTGTTGGTGTTCTGTGCAGGAAGTTGTTTCCTGTACCAGTGAGTTCAAGGCTCTTCCTCACTTTTTCTTCTAACGGATTTAATGTATCTGGTTTTATGTTGAAGTCTTTGATCCATTTGGACTTTAGTTTAGTGCAGGGTGATAAGTATGGATCTATTTGCATTTTTCTACATGTAGACATCCAGTTATACCAGCACCATTTGTTAAAGATGCTATCTTTTTCCATTGTACGGTTTTGGCATCTTTGTCAAAAATCAGGTGTCCA
>JAQQSO010005175.1:0-12234 GCA_028658305.1 Pachyuromys duprasi | reverse complement strand
CTTAGGCATATATCCAAAAGATGCTCAAGTACACAACAAGGACATTTGCTCAACTATGTTCGTAACTGCTTTATTTGTAATAGCCAGAACCTGGAAACAACCCAGATGTCCCTCAGTTGAGGAATGGATACAGAAATTGTGGTACTTTTACACAATGGAATACTACTCAGCAATTAAAAAGGAGGAAATCATGAAATTCGCAGGCAAATGGTGGGACCTTGAGACTATCATCCTGAGTGAGGTATCCCAAAAACAGAAAGAAACATATGGTATATACTCACTTATATAGACCTATAGGATAGGAAGTTCAAGCTGAAATCTACACACCTAGAGAGGATATACAGGAAGGAGGACCCAGGTTGGTATGATCAATGCTTGTTTGGAAGAAGTCCTGAATTCAATTCCCAGTTCCCACATGGTGGCTCACAACCATCTATAGTGAGTTTTGGCGCCCTCTTCTGGTATGCAGGTGAACACGCAGGCAGAACATTGTATACATAATAAATAAATAAATCTTAAAAAATACATACCTTTCTATTTTTCCTTCCTAGGTTCTCTGGTTTGAATAATCAGAACCCCACCTTTCATCCTGATACCAGAAGAGCGGTGTGTGCTTTCAAGCCAGTAAAATCAGTCCTAAGTCATGTGATAGCACTGTGAAGAAGCAAGCGCTATCCTTGCTTTAACATTCTGTGCACAGTAGCAGTTATACAGACTATAAGAAGCACAGGAGGCAAGTAGTATATTTGGGGGAAGACTTCACAAGAAATACATATTAAAATGAGATTCGAAGACATAGTGAGAATGCATTTAGAAGAAACATCAGAATCGAATGTCATAACAAATCAAATAGACCTAACATATATCTATAGAATATTGCACCAAAGATTATGTACTGTACTTTGCGGCCTATGGATCCTCTAAAACAGATAACATCGTGGGGCATAAAACATATTGAGAAAAACGGAAATAAATTCCATGCATCCTTTCTGACCATAATGTAATAAGGCTTAAAATCAATAGCAACACAAACTCATGGAAATTAAATAACTTATTCATAAATGATGCAATCGATCAAAGAAGAAATCAAGAAAGAAATAAAATTCCTGGAATAAAGTGAAATCACAACACAATAAAACCTCTGAAACACATTAAAAGTAGTCCTAAGAGGGAAGCTTAAAGCTCTATACAAATGCACTTTTAAAAAATTAGAAACAATTGACTTAATAATGCAACTCAAGAATTTGGAAAAAAACGAGATCAAACCAAACCCAGATTGAACAGGCAGGAAGAAATAACAAAAATCATAACAGAAATTAATGAAATAGAGTCAAAGGAAACAAAGCAAAGAACCAAGCAATCTAAAATTTGTTCTTTAAAAAAGATAAACAAGATCAACAGAACTTTGACTCAACTAAATACAATAAAGAAAGTGAGGATCCAAATTAACAGAACCAGAGATGAATGGGAAAGCATAAGACAGACACTAAAAAAATTCAGAAATGTAAGGGAATACTCTAAAGATCTACACTCCTTTAAATTAGAAAACATAAAAGAAATAAATGAATTTCCTGACTCATCCAAACCACCAAAGTTAAAGCAGAAAGAAATCAACAACTTAAACTGACCCATAACAAGTAAGGAGATCAAAGCAGTGATTAAAGAAAATCATCAAACTGCAAAAGCCAAGGTCCATATAGCTCCACAGCAGAATTCTTCCAGACATTTCAAAGATCTACAACCAATACTTCCAAATTAAAAAAAAAAAAGCAAAGAAAGAATGAATCAGAAGGAGCATTTCTAAATGCTTCTGGAAAGCTGGTTTTGTGCTAATACCAGAACACAACTTAGAAAGAACACTATAGGTCAATATGCCTGATGAACATGGAGGCAAACATTCTAAATAAAACATTGGCAAGCCAAATAGAGACATATATAAAAAAGGCTAGAGACTACAACAAAATTTAAATAGAGAGTGCAATCTCATGAATGTGATAATATCTAGCATTGTAACATGAGTAATTGGAACCCAGGAAGCAAAGAATAAAGTGAAGAAGACGAGAATATATTTGTAAAGAATTCCCTCGGACCTTTCAAAAGCTGACGACAGACAATCAAACCACAAACCTAAAAAAAGTCAATGAGCTTCAAGCAGGGAAAAAAAGTATTCCAAGATGCAAAATGGCCAAGCAAGGAAAGGCAAAAGATAAAGATGCATACTGTGGAAATATTTTGTAAACTGGTAGTGAAATAATTTCAGACATAGTTAAAATTCTCTGAGAAATTTCATCTCCAGCAAAACAGAACTAAGCAATCTACCAACAAGCACATGAAAGAGGCCATCAGTACAAACTCTCAGATTTACGTATGTGTGGGAAAGGGAGGAGAATGTATGCCTAATGTGTGGGGAACAGGTGGGTGAGTGTGGAAGCCAAAGGACAGCTCTGAGGGGTCCCCTCCATCCTTCCACACATATGTGGGTTTCAGAGAGCAAACTTATGGTGGCAGGCTCACGTGGCAAACACCTTTACCTACTGAGCTATCACACGAGCCCAAACTCTTAGATATTATAGGACTAATAATGTATTATTAAATTCTATGCCAATGAATTTAATAAGTTAAAGTACAAATTTTCTAAAAAACAAAAAAAAATGAATGGCCTTATATTTCTATTTAAAATTTGGACTTCTATCAAAGGTCTTTGCTTAAGATAAACAGACATAATTATCATCAGTAATGAATGATTTCAAACACTCAAGAATTAAATGTTGGTGTCAGACAAACACTTCCTGAAAATAGGGGAAAGTTCCAATATAGTCTACAAAGTGAGTATACTACGAAGTGAGCACAATAAACAAAACCTAACAAAGACATGACAGAAAAATTAGATGCTGAGACTCCTAATAATACAGACACAAAAAAATCTTTTAACTATATTACAGTCTAATACAGAAACATATAAAGAGAATAACAGAGTTTGATCTTAAATATCCCTCCGGCAAATGCCAGGGTTGTGGTAGAATTTTTTTAATAAGTTTTATTTCTTCACTTTATATCCCGAATGCAGCCCCCTCCCTCCTCTCCTCCCAGTCCCATCCTTCCACTCTTTTCTACCTCTCTCCCTTTCCTCCTCCTCCTCTTCTTCTCAGAAAAGGGGAGCCCTCCTCCCATCAACCTTATCCAGCACATCAAGTCACATCAGGACTGAGCACATCCTCATCTACTGAGGCCAAACAAGGCAGCCAGCTAGGGGGAAGTGATCCAAAAGCAGGTAACAGAGTCCATATCAGAAACAGCCCCTGCTCCATTTGCTGGGAGGCTCATATGAAGACCAAACTGCCCTATCGATAACATGTATAGAAGGCTTAGGGCCAGACCATGCATTCTCTTTAGTTGGTGCTTCAGTCTCTGTAAGACCCTGTGGATCTGGGTTATTTGTCTCTGTTGATTTTTTTTTTTGCTGGGTTCTTGTCCCCTCCACGTCCTTCTATCCTTCTCCTTACACTTCCGTAAGACTTTCTGCCCTGTGCGGCTCAGCATCTGTTTCAATCTGCTGCTGGGTGGAGGAGTGGTAGAATTTTGCCAGCTGGAGCCTGCCTTAAGTCATGGGAGATTTGCTCTTGAGGTTATAGGATCTTCTCCCTTCACTCTCCCTCTCTACTCCCACTCCCCTCTCTTGTTTCTCAATGTACTTTGGTGAGAATTTATGATCTACCATGTGTGATGAATTGCCATGGGCCTGCAAGCTGCTAATTTATCAGGGACTAGACTCTTCACCATCGTAAGCAAGGGTAAACCAAGGAAAACCTTTCTCTTTATAATGTGATTATGTCAGATACTTTGATATAACGGCTGGAGGCTGAGTAATACAACATATCTAATCGAAGACTAGGAGTCAATGTTATACTCCCAACAAAGCAAACATGAACGTGTCCATTTCAATAGAAAATCACCAAAAGAAATGTAATAGTTGTCTTACGTTCATTTCTGTTGCTGTGATAAAATATGAATGTATTTATATTGCTGCTTACTTCCTCTTCCTACGCTTTATTTTTCCACTCTTACACTCTTTAGGAGACACACACACACACCTACCTATAGTGATCTGGGTCTTTCCATGTCACTTAACTTAATAAAGACAATTCTCCATAAACATGCCCATGGACCAAACCAATAGAGATAATTCATCATTGAGACTCTCTTCCTGGATGGTATTTAAATTGTGTTAAATTGACAGTTAACATTAACTTAATATAGAAAATACCTCATTGAAACTTTTCAAGGTTATTTTAGATTGTGTCTAGTTGCCAGTTAAAGTTAACCATCATGGAAGCTAAGTGTGATAAAACAAATTCTTAGTAAAACAGAAGCAGAAGGACCATTTCTTAGCCTGAAAAAAAGGGTGTCTAAAAACCCCTTATTGTGAACATCACAATTGTGTGGTATTCATGAACACTTTCTTTCGAAGATCAAAACACCCAAACTCTACTTTCATAACTTCAGTTAACCATTACATTATGTTCTCGGCCAACAAAATAAGAATAAAAAAATTGCGGCCATAAAGACTGGAAGGGAAGAAGTAAAATTATTTAACTGTGTTTATAAAACCCTAGTAATCTACCCAAACTAATAGAAATAAGTGAATATATAAATGTCTATGTATACAATGTAAGCATATCAGAATTCACACATTTTAAAAGAAGTCTATCTCCCTGAACTTGAGGCAAAAAAACTTCTGTTTGTTTTTTTGATTTTTCTTAAGGACAAAACAAAATTATTTAAAATCCCTACAAATAAAAACATAAAAAAATTCATTGAAATGAGAATTCTCTTTTTGGAGACAGAGTCTAATTATGTGACCACAAACTCCATTTCAGTGGTGTGCCACCATGCCCAACAACAACAACGAACATGTTTGAAAATTGTCTTAGGATTACTATGACCATGATAAAACATCATGGCCAAAGCAAGTTGAGGAGGAAAGGGTTTATTTGGCTTACACTTCCACATTCAAGTGATCAGTGGAGGAAGTCAGTACAGAAACTCAAGCAGGGCAGGAACGTAGAGGCAGGAGCTTGATGAAGAGGCCATGGAGGAAAGCTGCTCACCACTTTGTTTGGTCTAGCTTGCTCAGATCGGTTATAGGACCCAGGAGCGATAAACAGCCCAGGGTGTGGCACCACCCACAATGTGCTGAGCCCTCCCCCCATCAGTCACTAAATAAATGTTCCTGCAGGTCTGCCTACAGACAGGTCTTTCTTTCTTTCTTTCTTTCTTTCTTTCTTTCTTTCTTTCTTTCTTTCTTTCTTTCTTTCTTTCTTTCTTTCTCTTTCTTTCTTCTACTCCTCCAAGTTCCTCCCTCTCCACCTCCCCTCTTCCCCAGTGCCACTCTTCCTCCGTTTCCTTTCTGAAAAGAGCAGGCATCCTATGGATATCAACCTAACAGTGAATAACAAGTTACAGTAAAACTAGACACATACCCTCCCTCAGATCAAGGCTAGATGGTGGAACCCAGTAGGAAGAAAAGTGTCCCGGGCATTGGCAAAAGAGTCAAAGACACCCCCACCCCCACTCTAGGAGTCCCAGAAGAACACCAAGTTACAGAACCATAATACATATGCAGAGGACCTGGCTCAGCCTCACACAGTGTCCATGATTGTCACTTCAGTCTCTGTGAGCCCCTCTGAGCTGCTTAGTTGATTCCATGGGCTGTGTTCTTGTGGTGTCCTTGACTCCTCAGTACAGCCAGATCTTAAGGAAGCATTTTCTTAATTGAGGTTCCCTCCTTTTAGATGATTTTAGCTTGTGTCAAAGGTAACATAAAAAGTAGCCAGCACAGTTGACCCCTTGTTAACTTAACACAGGAACTCATCATTTTAAAGCCACAACCTTTCCTTTCTTGTTCATCCTCATGAACCCACATTAGCATTAGCATCACACTAGAAAACATTTTACAAACTTGAGAAAAAGTCTCACAATCTTACAAATTCAAACACTCTAAAAATTCGGTCTCTTACAAGAAAATCCAAAGTCTCTTTTAAAATCCAAAGTATTTTTAAAAAATTGAGCTCTCAATCATGGGCTCTTATAAAAATCAAAAATAAGTTAAATGCTCTCTTACTTCAAAAGGGAAGAATGAGAGCACAATCACAATCAGATCAAAGCAAAGCCAAACTCCAACAATGTAAATAACACAATGTCCAAAGTCTAAGGTCTACTCAGGTCTCCTGGGCTCCTCCAAAGGGCCTGAGACACTTCTCTGGCTCCACCCTCTGCAACACACACAGTTTGTCTTCCAGACTCAGGCAGGCTCCTCTCTCATTCTACTTTTGTTCTTGGTGGTCAGTCCATGGTAGTGGCACCTCCAAAATGCTGGGGTCTTCTGCTGCAACTGGGCTGTACTTTCACCAATAGTCTCTCCTTGAATATCTTCACCTTTTCTCAAGGACCCTCCAATCCTGGGGCTTTAACTGCTGCTCAGGCTGCACCTCCACCAATGGCCTCTTGAGCCTCTCACTGTGCCAAGCCCCAGCTCCTCTCCAAGACCTCTGCCTTCAAAATCAGTACCACTAGTCTGACTCTTACACATAACCAGGCTTGACTGCCAACACAAGATATAACATTGGCCACCACTGAACACAGCTGGCATGTGATGACTGAGAGAACACTTCCCAGAAGATTTCACCTCAGTGATGCTGGTTTCTCCTTAATCACCACTAATTTCTTAGCTCCAGCTAACCAGCGTCGATTGTCCTAGTAAAGCACAGGTTTTATTGCAGTGGATCTATTCTCTCTTTAGTCTCAGCTGATTCTTCAGCCCCAGCTAACCAGAACTACAGAGTCTCAACTCAAAATAGCAAATGGCCCTGATAGTCTTCTAAGTGACTTTGACTTTCAATATTCTTTCTGGAACTTCACAAGGCAGGCCTCCAACATCTACACTGCTTTTAATATTCTTTTTAAAAATTTATTTGTTCATTTATTACAATTTATTCACTTTGTATCCTCGCTGCAGCCCCCTCCCTCATCTCCTCTCAGTCCCTTCCATCTTCCTTCTTTCCCCCCTATGCCCTTTCCCTAGTCCCCTGATAGGGGAGGATCTCCTCCCCTTCTATCTGACCCTAGCTTATCAGGTCTCATCCAGGCTGGCTGCATCATGTTCCTCTGTGGTTTGGCATGGCTGCACCCCCCAGGGGGAGCTGATCAAAGAGCCAGCCACCGAGTTCATGTCAGAGACAAACCCTGTTCCCCTTACTAGGGGACCCACTTAGAAACTGAGCAGCCAATGGGCTTCCTCTGAACAGGTGGTCTATGTCCTCTCCATGCATGGTCCTTGGTTGGAGTATTGGTCTTTGCAGGCTGTCCTGGGCCCAGGTTTTTGGCTCTGTTGTTTTCCTTGTGGAGTTCCTGTCCTCTCCAGGTCTGTCTCCTGCTTCTTCGTCCAAGATCCCACATAAAGCTCATGAAGCTGTGAACACTCAATGGCTTTTCTAGCCAAAGTTTTAAAGTCCTTTCACAGTTCTTACAAAAACAACACGGTCTGTCATAGCAATACCCTATGATTGCTGGTACCATTTCTGTCTTAGAGTTACTAATGCCATGATGAGATACCATGACCAAAATCATGTTGGGGAGAAAAGGGTTTATTGGACATACACTTCCGCATCATAGGTGATCTGTGGAAGAAGTCAGGACAGAAACTCAAGCAGGGCAGGAACCTGGAGACAGGCACTGATTCAGACACAGTGAAGGAATGCTGCTTATTGACTTGCTCCTCATGGCTTGCTTAACCTGTTTTTTTAAAATAGAGCCCAGAACCACCAACCTCTTATAATGGGCCCACCCCTATCAAGCACTAATTAATAAAATACCCTACCAGCTTCCCTAGGACCCAATCTTTTGGAAGCATTACCAACTGAGGGTTCCTCCTCATAAATGACTATAGCTTGTATCAACTTGTCATTAAATTTTCCAGTACAAAAGTGGAAAGTAAAAACTTAGTTTTCATGGAAAAATTTTCCTCAGCTAAAGACAGTATTCAGAAAATATTCTCAGGAGGTTTTGTAAGGAAAACTGAAACTGCACAATAAAAATAAGTATAATAGTCACATCTACATTGGGGTGGAAGTGAGAAATATTTGAGTAGCAGAATAAGAGAATTGCCAGAGGCATTGGAAACGTATCTTGACTAGGAAGTATTTATGTAGGTCTGTAACTGTCAAAACTGGGGGAATTGTTTGTTTGGAAGTGGACATTTAATTAGATATTATTTTTAATTGGATTTAAGGTTTTTTGAGTGTGTGTATGTGTGCAAGCATATATGTGTCAATTTTGGGTGTCATGTTTAGCTGTTGTCTACCATGGCTTTGGAAACAGTTTTTTTCTGGCCTGGAAGTCTAGGGATCTGCCTGTGTCCACTCTTCTAGTTACTGGATCATGTGTGCCTGCCACCATGCCTGCTCTTTCACATGGGTGGACTCAGGGGATCAAACTCAAGCCCTCATGCTTACAAACAACCCCTTTATGGAATGAGTTGTCTCCTCAGTCCTGTACTTTAACTTAAAATGTACTCAGAATATGCAAATTCACTAGCAAGAAAACAAAATACAGCTTTAAATGTAGTTCATATAAGATATGACCTGGGTAATGAAGTTCTCAAATACAAGCCAATAGGAAGCCAGGCACCTAGAAAGAGTGAGTACACTCTAGTGAAGCATTTGGAATTTAGGAATCCCAGCTTCATATTATATATAGGATGCTAAAACAATTGTTTTATAATTTTTTGGACAGCCTCAGACTCCTTTCAGCTTCAGTCACTGCTCCGGCCCCTGGCCATAGGTACTCAAAAGCACACGGACACAATGTTTGAGATCTGGTAGAATTATTTAATACTCCCTGTATAATACTCAATGTGCTACTAGGGTTCTACTGATAGCAAGGTAAAAAATGCTTCCCTAAACCATTCAAGGTATCGAGAATTAAGGAAGAGTCACAGAAGACAGTCCTGTTTCTTAGACAGTCCCTATAAAATTTGGATTTCAATTTTATAAGAAAATTTTATCTTCCGGTTTATATGATATTTCTACTAAATAGAGCATGTCAAATCCAGTCAAGCTTTCATTAGTTTTACTACCCAATCTTCTGAGAACTCACAATGAAAATGAGAGATTCTCAATTATTTGTGATTCTTAAATAAGACTGGGCTCATTGGCCTGAGGATTTTCCCAGGAAAAAAGTGTCCACTTGTAATCCAAATCCCCTTTACTTGAAGTATCTATTGTAGTGAAGTTACCAAAAACGCAATGCACACCACTGAAGTAGTTGGCAAGAACAACTATCTCACTGCCCAGGGTATTTAAAACTTTTTCTGAGGCTGGAGAGATAGATTAGGAGTTAAGTGCACATGTTGCTCTTGCAAAGGATCCAGGTTAATTTCCTCACAACCATCTGTAACTCCAGTTTCAGGTGAGCCAAGACCCTTTTCTAACCTCTGAGGTTAGACCTTTGATACACATAGATATGTGAAGGCAAAGAGCTCATACACATAAAATGAAATAAATAAATCTAAAATAATTTAAAAATGTTTCTGAAGATGGAAGGGGAAGTGAGGGTCATGGATGGTTAAATACACATACATACATATGTTTTGACACAGGGTCTTATGTAGCTCTTGTTGCCCTTGAACTCATCATGGTCCTGAGGATGACCTTGAACTTCTGATTCTCTTGCCTCCACCTCCCAAGTCTTGGAATGATAGGTATGTAGCAATGCCCAGCTCCACATTTTGCATTTTTGACAGATGTAGTAAATCATTCTCATATTTTAACTAATTATTTTTCTTATTCTTTTGTGATCTCAAACCTTTGTCCTGTCTCTGTTTAAAGTGTGTGTGAAGTGTACAATCTGACCTATTTTTTTTTCTGTTAATGACTATGATGTTCCTCATTTTCTTAGGTGAGGAAGAGAACATTCAGATTTTTCAGTGATACGGCCAATCTATTTTCAAATCTTTTGAAGAAAGAATCTCTTTAAAGGCAGCATATCTCAGAGCCTTGCATGCTTCTTCCTTTTCACACCCTGACTCCTTATTATAGCTTCTGGATATTGGCAGGAACAAATTTCTTCAGCTATTTTTGTATAACATTGTCTAAATACTTTATTTTGAGGACCCCCTTTTCCCTCACCCATCAACTTATAGCATCTGTAAAAATAAAGCATGAAAGTCCTTAAAGGCAATGAATCTGAAGCATATTACTAAATCTTTAATTATAGAAACAACTGTTCTCATGCTATTTAGATGGATTACTTAGTCATTCCTGCATGAATATTTCTATCTTCTCTCAAAATGACCACCCCACGGTTAAGTGCTTTTTGAATCACTGTAGTCACAGATCACCTAGCTCAAGGTGGCCCATGGCTCTTGCATGGTTTAAAGGTTACCTTATTCAGTTATGTTTATCCTGTCGTATCTTTTCATTGGTAAGGCTACATTCTTACGAGAAGTTGTAGCTTCCCTTGAAGGATGAGCAAATATATGATGTGATTAAAGCAAAAGAGAAAGAAAATGGAAACATATAAATCTTAGGTAGAGAAGAGTCACAATTTACCCTTTTTGGTTTTGGCTAATGGCTCTTAAACATGCCCATCAGTAGCAATAAGGGAGATTAAAATATACTAGATTTTTTAAATGTTGGTGAGACATCATGGATGTAGTCTTTTTGATATTTCTAGAGAACAACCTTACAGTAAATTTCTTGATCTTCTGGCTTTTACATTCTTTCCACCTCTTTTCCCAAAATGAATTCTGAGCCCTAAATATAGGAATTATGTTGTAGGTATATCTGTTGGGACTGGTCATCACATCAGCTCTTGTTCTCTGCATTTTGATAGTTGTGTTTCTCTATAACAGTCTCCATCTGTTGCAAAGAGAGTAAGGAAAGAAAGCAACAAAAAGATCAGTTCACCTGTGATGACTCTGAATCACAATGACCAACATTGGTAACCAGCAGCTCTCAAGTTGGACTTATGACTCATGCAACAAGAGGAAAATCATGCCTGCCACTGGAAAGCCAGCCAACTACCCAAAGCTAACAAAGTTATAGATCTTGGGGGAAAACTTATGACCCTTCCTAAATCTATCACCAACCTTATTAAAACAGTGTATTTCCTAACTACATTCTAAATATCTATCCTCAAGTCTGTTTTTAAGAGCACTGCTTCCGTTCTTCAGAGTGGAGATCTTTAACCTTTAGCCGTTTTCCAAGGCTATACCTTCTTTTTTTTTTTTAAGTAATTTATTTATTTTTATATTAATCACAGGTTATATATTTTGTATACCAGCCATAGCCCCCTCCTTCATTCCCTTCTACTCTCCCCATCCTTCCCTCATCTTCTTCCTGCCCCCCTTCAAGTCCACTGATAGGGGAGGACCTCACCCCCTTCCATCTGACCCTAGCTTATCATGTCTCTTCAGGGCTGGCTGCAATGTCCTCTTCTGGGATCTAGTTAAGCTGCTCCTCCCTCGGGGGTGGGAGGTAGTCTACAAGCCAGCCATTGAATTCATGACCGAAATAGTCCCTGTTCTCCTCACTAGGGTACCCAGTTGGGTACTGAGCTACCAAGGGCCACATTTGAGCAGGGGTTATAGTTTGTATCCATACATGGTCCTTGGTTGGAGAAACAGTCTCACAGAAAACCCCTGTGCCCTGATCTATTTGGTCTTTGTGGAGCTCTTATCCTCTCCAAGTCTTACTAACCCTCCCCCCCTTCTTTCATATGATTCCCTGCACTCTGGTGATGGCTTGGTTGTGAGTCTTAATATCAGCTTTGATTCATTGTTAGTTAGAGTCTTTCAGAGGCCCTCTGTGGTAGGCTCCTGTCCTGTTGCTTGTTTTCTCCTACATTCAATGTCCATCCCGTTTGTCTATCTAAGCTAGGATTGATCATCCCACCCTGGGTCCTCCTTCTTGCTTATCAACTCTAGGTGTATAGATTTCATCATGTCCATCCTATCCTATAGGTCTATATAAGTGAGTATATATCAAGTGTTTCTTTTTGCTTTTGGGATACCTCACTCAGGATGATCATTTCTAGGTCCCACCATTTGCCTGCGAATTTCATAAGTTCCTCATTTTTAATTGCTGAGTAGTATTCCATTGTGTAAAAATACCACAATTTCTGTATCCATTCCTCAACTCAGGGACATCTGGGTTGTTTCCAGGTTCTGGCTATTAC
>JAQQSO010005174.1:0-12234 GCA_028658305.1 Pachyuromys duprasi | reverse complement strand
TTTCTGGGCATTTGTTTATATATAATCAGGGAGCTCTTTGTGCTTTAAGGCTGTACTTCGGTCTGAATCTGTCAATCTCTGGTGTCAGGAGTATTCTTCAAGAAGATCAGGGATTTCCGGTGGTTTGTGGTGTGTGTTGTGTCTCAGTTGAACTCTGATGTGGGCTCCGTGTGCCCAGCTTCGTGCTCTGTGCTAGAAGCTGTGAGCACTGCAGGCTGGTCACCCCTCTGGTCTGGAGTCTTTACTCCTCACTCTGTGCTAGAGTCTGAGTGTCCAGGTTTGAGATGTCAGCTGGGGACTGTGCCCTCAGCCCTGGACTTGCTGCTAAGGGCTCTCCCCTGGAATGGAGATTTGGTGCTTCCTTCTGTGCTAGGGACTGTGCTCCACAGTCTGAGATGATATTTGGGGCACACACAGTGGGTTTGGGTTAGTGTGCATCTGCTGTATGCAGGCCTGTCTGAAATGGTGCCGGAGGCCTTCTCTGTCTGGCCCATGGACAGACACCTGAACTGGAGGTTTTTGCTGGAGGATGCGTGCAGCTTTCGCCCTCAGTGTGCGGTCTTGTCAAGATGGTTCCCGGATCCTCTCAGTCTGTGGTGGTTCCGGGGATTGGTGTGTGCCCGCTGCACACCTGTGGGTTGAGGCAGAACTCGGGTGCCTCCCAGACCTGCCGGTGGACTCACACTCTGACTGAGTTTTTGCTGGCAGAAGCGTTTGGTGCGTGCCCCTCCAGTGTGTGGACTGGTCAAAACGGTCCCCCAACTCACTCAGTCTGGTGTGGTTCCAGTGATCGGTCTGAGCCTGCAGCACACCCGCAGGTTGAAGCAGCACCCGGGTGCAGTGTGAGCCCACAGTGTGCAGTTCAGTGAAAACGGCACCTGGTTCCCCCTGAGACTGCCTGGGAGACTGTGTTATCCAGTCTATAATGGTGGGTGCGGGCACCCAGTGCAGCTGCTCGTTCAGATCAGAGCTGTGCACCACTGGTCACCGGGAAATTTTTCCAGGTAATAACTGGGTGTCCCTAGGGTTTTCCCACTTGATTTTCTCACTGTGGGAGTTCCGTTCACCTGGCACTCACAATGCTGGCGTTTTAGGTCCCAGATTTCAGTCTCCTGGTCGCTGCGGTCTTTCTGCTCTCCTACTCCTCAGACACAGTGTTCTCTCGTGGCAGCCATCTTGGATCTCCCCCACTATCATATTTATTATGCTTTCCTTTTAGCAACAAATTTTGATAATTTTATTTATGTATATTTACATCATTTGCCTTAATTGTATGTCAATCCTCTCTAGTGACAGCTTTTTTCTCTCTCTTTGATTTTTATTTCCAAAAGAAATTTTTGATGAGAAAAATCTATTGTGAGTAAAGTAAATACTGTTTTCCTATGCAATTGTAAATTAATAATCTATAACTACAATCATTTGAGTACCTTAAATTACCCTTGACATAATCAGGTGATCATATTTTTTAATGTGACCTCTGTTTGAAATATCCAAAGGTTCTAGGTTGATTTTAAATAATATAACTCAAAACTGCAATGAAATATTGTCTGCTTAGTCAATTTAAAAAATGTCTCAAACAAATTGGCACATTTATGGTAACAGCATGCTAGCATTAGATTACATCCATTTCCCTTCCTCTCATTGCTATACTTCAGTGGAGCTGGCTCCTCTGGATAAGTATAACATGATCAGTAAAACACTAAGGCTCTTCCATGTCCATACCCCAAGGAAACCATATTAAATCTTTCAGGTTTTCAATAGACTTTTCAAACTCAAGAGATTTTCTTATTGATTACTCTTTTATCAACTTATTTTAGCACATTGAGCCTAATTTTCATTTATTAGCCCAATCACAGATAGGAATTTGTCTTAGCTATTTGCCCTTTGGGCTGGGTGTTTGTTAAGGTAACATTCTTGTTCACAGTACAATCTACAGCCTACCTCTGATGCCTCTTCCAGCACTTGATCTTCGAGTTATAGCTCACTGAGAAGGTGCTGTTGGAAGGAAGTCTACTTATTTCATTATGTTAAAAAATACGAAGGGTCAGACAATTAGGAATACTACTTCCTCAAAAGACAAAAATCTAATGAAACTCATGACCCTTGAATAAATCATTGCTATGGAATTGTGGTTTCTTCATGAACAAGCTCAAAACCCCTCTTTGGATGCATATTCTTTGCATATGTGTAAAGCACACATATGTATATGCATATTCACATATTTAACTCAATATGTGCTGCTGATATAAGTGCTAGGATCTGTCATACGTCTTCCTCTCTCTTTGCTTGGGAGACTTGGTTTTTGAAGCAATGAGAGTATCTATATGTTTTGGTCCTGGGGGAAGTTGAAGAGATGGCTTAGGAAAAGGAAGGGATAGGAAAAATTTTTTTCTATACTAGTGGTTTTCATCACTTGCTGCATGTAAAGGTCACCCAGGGAGCTTTTAAAAATTAATGTCTGGACCCAATTTCAGACCAATTATTTTAGGTTCTCTGGCGGTAGGGCTGGAATATTAGCTGTGTTTTACTTAAGAGCTCTCCAGATACTTCTAATTTGCTGCCAGAGCCGAAGACTTCTGCTTTAGTGTTGTATAACTTTACTTCAAATATCTCCAAATTTAACCCCTACAAAAGCAGCGTTAACACTAGGCTTTGCTTGTTGACAATTGTTTAGCTAATTTTACCTCTGTGCTCCTGTTTACTAATATTTGCTCAGCTAACATTTATTTAACAACTATGAGAGATTGAGAAGGGCTTTGAAGAAAAGACATGAAAGAATAAGACTCCTACATGGCTCACTGTCAGACAACAACAGACAATATGCTAATTAACAAATATAAATACAGTGTGCTCCATGGTGAACAACACTTAGAAGGTAAATGAGGCCATCCACAATGGTGGAGAGTAGTGGGATGCTGGAAAAGGCAACCATTTAGATGGGTTGGCTTGGAAGTCATCTATCACAAGAGAGCAGTCAACATTCCTCTGAAAGAGGTACATGAATCAAACTGAAATGCGCTTTCTGTCAAAGCAAACCACCAACTTTATAGACCTTGAAGGTATAGGCATTTTTAAATGGTTTTCAGTGAAAGATGTTTAAGTGGCATGTGTTACCAAAATGTAGATAACCAAGGAAGCTTTACAGATTGCACCATTCCTTTAAAAATCAAACATGCAGAAACAATATTAGAAAAATGAAAATACATTTTGTATGTAATTTGGAAAATTTCACAAGTATAGTTGGCCATTTAATCTCTTTTTCTTTTTTAATGTAATTTATTTATTTTTATATTAATCACCGGTTATGTAATTTGTATCCCAGCCGTAGCCCCCTCCCTCATTCCTTCCCACTCTCCCCACCCCATCCCCATCTCCTCCCTGCCCACCTCCAAGTCCACTGATAGGGGAGAACCTCCTCCCCTTCCATCTGACCCTAGCTTATCAGGTCTCTTCAGGACTGGCTGCAATGTCTTCTTCTGGTATCTACCTAGGCTGCTCCTCCCTTGGGGTGGGGGGTCAAAGAGCCAGCCATTGAGTTCATGACAGAAATAGTTCCTGTTCCCCTTAAAAGGGTACCCAATTGAATACTGAACTACCACGGGCCTCATCCGAGCAGGGTTTCTAGGTTATATCCATACATGGTCCTTGGTTGGAGAAACAGTCTCATAAAAGACCCCTGTGCCTTCATCTATTTGGTCGTTGTGGAGCTCTTGTCCTCCCCAAGTCTTACCAACTCCCCCTTTTTTCATATTATTCCCTACCCTATGCCGAAGGCTTGGTTGTGAGTCTTAATATCTGCTTTGATACATTGCTATGTAGAGTCTTTCAGAGGCCTTCTGTGGTAGGCTACTGTCCTACTGTTGTTTTCTTCTACATTCAATGTCCATCCCATTTGTCCATCTAAGCGAGGATTGACCATCCCAACCTGGGTCCTCCTTGTTTATCTTCCCTAGGTGTACAGATTTCAGAATGTCCATCCTATCCTATAGATCTATATAAGTGAGTATATACCATGTGTTTCTTTCTGCTTTTGGGATACTTCACTCAGGATGATCATTTCCAGGTCCCACCATTTGCCTGCAAATTTCATGATTTCCTCATTTTTAATTGTGGTGTAGTATTCCATTGTGTAAAAGTACCATAATTTCTGTACATATTCTTCAACTGAGAGACATCTGGATGGTTTCCAGCTTCTGGCTATTACAAATAAAGCTGCTACAAACATGGTTGAGCAAATGTCCTTGTTGTATACTTGAACATCTTTGAACATATGCCTAAGAGTGGTATAGCTGTGTCTTGAGGAATCACTGTTCCTAATTGTCTAAAAAAGCGTCAAATTGATTTCCAGAGTGGCTTTACAAGTTTGCATTCCCACCAGCAATGGAGGAGGGTTCCCCTTTCTCCACAACCTCTCCAGCATGTGTTGTCACTTGAGTTTTAGATCTTAGCCATTCTGATGGGTGTAAGGTAAAAATCTCAGGGTCATTTTGATTTGCATCTCCCTGATGGCTAAGGACATTGAGCATTTCTTTAAGTGTTTTTCTGCCATTCTACAATCCTCTATAGAGAGTTCTCTTTTTAGCTCCATACTCCATTTTTTAATTGGAATACTTGATTTGTTGCTTTTTAACTTCTTGAGTTCTTTACATATACTGGATATTAGCCCTCTGTCAGAAGTAGGATTGGTAAATATCCTTTATCAGTCTGTAGGCTGTCATTTTGTTTTGATGACAGTGTCTTTTGCTTTACAGAAGCTTTTAAGTTTCAGGAAGTCCCATTTATTGTTGATCTTAGAGCCTGTGCTGTTTTTGTTCTGTTCAGGAAGTAGTCTCTTCTGCCAATGATTTCTAGGGTCTTCCGTACTTTTTTTTCTAACCGGTTTAGTGTATGTGGTTTTATGTTGAGGTTTTTGATCCACTTGGACTTTAGTTTTGTGCAGGGTGATAAATATGGGTCTATTTTCATTTTTCTCCATATAGATATCCAGTTGGACCAGCATCATTTGTTGAAGATGCTGTCTTTTTTCCACTGAATGGTTTTGGCTTCTTTGTCAAAAATCAAGTTTCCATAGGTGTGTGGGTTCATTTCTGGGTCTTCTATTTGGTTCCATTGATCCACTCTTCTGTTTCTGTGCCAATACCATGCAGTTTTTATTACTATTGCTCTGTAGTACAGCTTGAGATCAGGGATGGAGATACCTCCAGATGATCTGTTGTTGTACAGGATCGTTTTGGAAATTCTGGGTGTTTTGTTTCTCCATATGAAGTTGAATATTTTTCATTCAAGGTCTGTGCGGAATTGTTTTGGTATTTGATGGGGATTGCATTGAATCTGTAGATTGCTTTTGGCAGAATGGCCATTTTCACTATGTTAATCCTACCAATCCATGAGCAGAGGAGATATTTCCATCTTCTGATATATTCTTCAATTTCTTTCTTCAGAGATTTGAAGTTTTTTCCAAACAGGTCTTTCACTTGCTTGGTTAGAGTCACCCCAAGGTACTTTATGTTATTAGTGGCTATTGTGAAGGGTGTTGTTTCCCTAATATCTTTCTTGTCACTTTTGTCTTTGATGTACAGGAGGGCTTCTGATTTTTTTGAGTTTTTTGTATCCAGCCAATTGCTGAAGATGTTTATCAGTTGATGAAGTTCTCTGGTTGAATTTTTGGGTTCACTTATGTATATTATCATATCATCTGCAAATAGTGATACTTTGACTTCTTCCTTTCCAATTTGTATCCCTTTGATCTCCTTTAGTTGTCTTATAGCTCTAGCTAGGATTTCAAGTATTTTGATGAAGAGACATGGAGAAAGTGGGCAACCTTGCCTTGTCCCTGATTTCAGTGTGATTTATTTAAGTTTCTCTCCATTGAGTTTGATGTTGGCTATAGGCTTGCTGTATATTGCCTTTACTATGTTTAGGTATGTGCCTTTTATCCCTGATCTCTCCAAGACTTTAATCATGAATGGGTGTTGGAGTTTGTCAAATGCTTTTTCGGCATCTAGGGAGATGATCATGTGGATTTTCTCCTTCAGTTTGTTTATATGGTGGATCACTTTGATGGATTTACCTATATTGAAACACCCTTGTATGCCTGGGAAGAATCCTATTTGGTTATGGTGGACGATATCTTTTATGTGTTCTTGGATTCGGTTTGCAAGTATTTTATTGAGTATTTTTGCATCAATGTTCATAGGAGAGATCAGTCTGAAGTTCTCTTCTTTTGTTGGATCTTTGTGTCGTTTAGGTATCAAGGTGACTGAGGCTTCATATAATGAGTTCGGTAAATTTCCTTCTATTTATATTTCGTGGAATAGTTTAGAGAGAATTGTTGTTAGGACTTCTTTGAAGGTCTGGTAGAATTCTTCACTAAAACTGTCTGACACAGAATTCTGTTAGTCTGTATCTTTATATTGCAGACTTGAGTCAATTGATGTTTATAGATAATAGTGACCAATGACTATTAGTTTCTTTTATTGTGGAGTTGGTGGTCTTACTATGATTCATTGTTCTTTTTTTCCCCCTTTTTGTTGGGAAGTGATCTGTATCCTGTATTTTCTTTGGTGTAGTTGTGTTCATTGGATTGAAGTTTTCATTCTAGTATCTTCTGAGGGATGGGTTGCTGTGTAGATATTGCCCTTAATATTTTTCTTTGTTTAGTGTTTTGACTATTATGTGACGAGAGGTATTTCTTTTCTGGTCCACTCTATTTGGTGTTCTGTAGACTTCTTGTATGTTTATGGACATTTCTTTTTTTAAGTTGGGAAAATTTTCTTCTATGATTTTCTTAAAAATAATTTCCAGTCCTTGGATCCTGGAGTCTTCTATTTCATCTATTCCTGTTATACTTAGGTTTCATCTTTTCTTGGTGTCCTTGATTACTTGGATGTTTTGTGTTTGGGGCTTTTCTTATTTTGTTTTTTCCTTGAGTGAGGAATCAATTTCAGCAAGTTCATCTTCAGCTCCCGAGATTCTCTCTTCCATCTCTTGTATTCTATTGGTGATGCTTACCTTTATCTTTCCTGATCTTTTATCTAAGTTCTCCAGTTCCAGGTTTTTCTCTGTGTTTTCTTTATAGATTCTAATTCTGTTTTCATGTTTTGTACCATTTCCTTCATTTGATTGAATGTGGCTCCTATTTTTTTGTTTGTTTGTTTCCTTTCTATATGTCTTTAATTGT
Source organism: Pachyuromys duprasi (assembly GCA_028658305.1). Classification (NCBI taxonomy): domain Eukaryota; kingdom Metazoa; phylum Chordata; class Mammalia; order Rodentia; family Muridae; genus Pachyuromys; species Pachyuromys duprasi. The sequence goes on along the minus strand of JAQQSO010005174.1, from coordinate 5,054 downwards.
TCCTCTACGTGAGCAGTTATATTCTTCTGTATTTCTTTGAGGGCCTTGTTCATTTTCTCTTTTTGTTCCTCTAATAACTGCATAAGCATAGCTTTAATATCATTTTCCTGTGTCTCCACTGAATTAAATCTCCATTGATTTTGGGTGTTTCTGGTGGGGACATGGTGTCCAGATTTTTGTTGGGTTAGTTTATATATAATCAAGGAGCTCTTTGTGCTTTGAGGCTGAACTTCACACTGGAACTGTCAATTTCTGGTGTCTGGAGTATTCTTCAAGAAGATCAGGGATTTCCAGTGGTTTGAGAGTGTCTGTTGTTGCCTCAGTTGTACTCTGTTGTGGGATCTGTGTGCCCGGCTCTGTGCTCTGTTCTAGAGGCTGTGAGCACCACAGGCTGGCTGCCAATCTGGTCTGGAGGCTTGCCTCCTCACTCTGTGCCAGAAGCTGAGTGTTCTGGTTTGAGATGATGGCTGGGGGCACTGCTCTGCTCTGGAGGCTCCATGCTCTGACCTGGGCTTCATGCTAAGGGCTTGCCTCTGATCTGGAGACTTGGTGCCTCCTTCTGAGCCGGGGCTGTGCACCCAGGTCAGGAATGTTATCTCTAGTGCTTCAGTCTGGACCGGATACTATGTGTCCTGGTCCAGGATGGCAGCTGGCCAGGGATGCTTGGGGAGGCTGTGCATTCAGATCAGGGCTAGCAGACGTGCACCCGCCAATGCACCCTGGGGGGGGGGGTCTCAGTCTTGCCCAGAGACTATGTGTCCTATTCCGGAATGGCAGATGGCAGCACCGAGGGGTGTGTACCTGACTGATGCACCCTGGTATGGAATGATATCTGGGGGCTTCTCAGTCTGGCCCAGGGACTGTGTGTGTCCTGATCTGGGATGGTAGCTGGTGACACTGGGGGAGGTTGTGCTTCAGATCAGGGCTGTGGGCAGCCAGTCACCCGGAGTTTTTCCAGGGAATAGCTGGGTGTCCCTACGACTTTCTCACTTGATTTCCTCACCGTATGAATTCCGCTCACCTGCAAATCACAAACAGTGGTGTTTTAGGTTCCAGAGTTCAGTCTCCTGGTCGCTGTGCCGACACTGCTGTCCTACTCCTCAGACACACTGTCCTCCTGGGGCCACCATCTTGGATCTCCCTGGCCATTTAATCTTAACTAAACTCAAGTTATAGAAAGTTCTCTTGTTCCCATTTTATACTCACATTGTCTACTGTCTTATAGGCTACTAATGATAAATTATTGTCAGTACAAGCAGAACCACTTTCTAGGAAAGAAGGGATTATTGATGAAGCTGACTCTAAACTTGGGATGGAGCTCAAGGATGGTAACTACTGTGAGTTATCACCAATATTGGGGTGCAGTTTTCTTGATGCATGTGAATTACCCATGTTCCTGAAGTAAGTCAATAATCTCACTGGTTCTCTAAGATAGACCTTGCAGAGATCATTCTTTTGTTCTGCCTTGTGGTGAGAGGCTTTCTTTATAAGTTCTCAGAAAAAGTAATGCAACTAGCTTTTAGGAAGGAAACCAAGGTTAAAGGAGGCCATAAATCTGGGGACCTAATCAATTATGAGTGGTGAACTAGTAAAAATGAACAAAACAAGAAGGGTGCATATTTCCAGGAAAAGCTAGTAAACTACAGGAAGAGTAACCTTTGAGGATTTTTCTGTTTTTTGTTTTTCTGCTCTCTTTTTTTTAAAAAAATATTTATTTATTTATTACAGTTAGCTGTAGCTCCTCCCTCCTCCCCTCCCAATCCTTCCCTCTCTCCCTCATCTGCTTTCATGCCCCTCCCTAAGTCCACTAATGGGGGAGTTCCTCCTCCCATTACCTCTGACCCTAGCTTATCAGCTGTCATCAGCAATGGCTGCATTGTCTTCATTTGTAGCCTGGTAAGGCTGCTCTCCCTCAGGGTGTTGGTGACCAAAGAACTAGCCCCTGAGTTCATGTCAGACACAGTCCCTGTTCTCATTACTAGGGAACTCACTTGGAGACTGAGTTACCATGGCCTACATCTGTGCTGGGGTTTAAGAAGAAAAAAAACCCATACACCTACACATACTTGGTTTTTTGAACAAATTCCAAAACTATACAGCATCGTAATCAAATGATGCTGGTCTAACTGGATGGCTACACAAAGAAAAATGCATACAGAACTATGTTTATCATACTGTACACAAGTAAAGTCCAAGTGGATCAAAGACCGCAACATAAAACCAGACACACTAAACCTGTTAGAAGAAAAGGTGGGGAAGACCCTAGAATTCATTGACACAGGAGACAACTTCCTGAATGGAACACCAACAGCACAGACTCAAAGATCAACAATCAATAAATGGAACCTCATGAAAATGAAAAGCTTCTGTTAAGCAAAGAACACTGTCATCAGAAGAAAGTGACAGCCTACAGACTGGGAAAGGTTGTTCACCAACCCAATGTCTGACAGAGGGCTAAAATCCAGAATATATAAAGAACTCAAGAAGTTAAGAAGCAACACATCAAGTAAGCCAATCAAAAAATGATGTACAGAGCTAAACAGAGAATTTTCAATAGAGGCATATCAAACAGAGAAACACTTAAGGAAATATTCAACATCCTTAGTCAACAGGTTAGTGCAAGTCAAAACGACCTCGAGATTTCACCTTATACCCACCAGAATGGCTAAGATAAAAACTCAAGTGACAGCATATGCTGGAGAGGATGTGGGCAAAAGGGAACCTTCCTCCATTGCAGCTGGGAGTGTAAAATTGTACAACCACTTTGGAAATCAATATGGTGCTTTGTAAGACAATAAGGAATAGTGCTTCCTCAAGATCTAGCTATACCACTCCTAGGCATATATCCAAAAGATGCTCAAGTATACAAAAAGGACATTTGCTCAACCATGTTTGTCTTTTTTGGTTTTTTTCCTGGTATTCATTTTTTAATGCAAGAAAAAAATGGTTTCAAACTTGCACCTGGAAATGAGTCTCTCTACAGGATTATAACTGCTTGAGTAGTATATATAAGATGCTCCATCAACATGGCCTCATGTCTCACAAGCACCTATTAAATGAGATGGGTGTGTAATTACTCTTAACATTTCACACAACCATATGTTTTCTTTTATTAGTTTTTAAAATTCATCAGTAAAATAATGGTTTTATTATGACACTTTTCTATGTACTTTTGTTTTAATTCGTAGCCCTTCCTCACTGCATTTTCCTACTCTGAAACATGTCAGCAAATAGAAACAAGGAAATCATGAAATTTGCAGGGAAATGGTGGGACGTAGAAAAGATCATCCTGAGTGAGGTATCCCAGAGAGAAAGGCACGCGCAGTGTATACTCACTTATGAGTGGATACTAGACCTATAAGATAGGGTAAACATACTAAAATCTATACACCTAAAGAAGCTAAACAAGAAGAGATTCCAGGGTAAGATGATCAATCTTCATGTAGAAAGACAAACTGGATGTGGGCAAAAACAAGAAACAGAAAAGGAGCCTCCCACAGAGTGCCTCTGAATTACTCTACCTCGCAGTGTATCAAAGCAGATGCATAGACTCATAATCAAACCTTGGGCCGACTGCAGGGAATCATATGAACGAAGGGGGAGTAAGACCTGGAGAGGACAAGAGCAGCACAAGAACCATATATATCTGTGCACAGGGTTATTTTCTGAAACTGATTCTCCAACCAAGGATCATGCATGGATATAGCCTAGAACCCCTGCTTGGATGTAGCCCATGGCAGCTCAGCATCCAAGTGGGTTACCCTAGTAAGGGGAACAGGGACTGTGTCTGACATGAACTCAGTGGTGGTCCCTTTGACTGCTCCTCCCTACCCCCAAAGGGAGGAGTAGCCTTGCTAGGCCACAGAGGAGGACATTGCTGCCAGTCCTGATGAGACTGATAAGCTAGGGTCAGATGGAAGTGGAGGAAGACCTCCCCTACCAGTAGACTTAGTGATTGGCAGGGAGGAGATGAGCAAGGGAGCATGGGATTGGGAGGGAATAAGGGAGGGTGCTACAGCTCTGATACAAAGTAAATAACCTATAATTAATATAAAAAATAAAAATTATAAAAACACATTAAAAGTTAATCTAAACAAACAAACAAACAAAAAAGAATCTCTCTTAAAGAGACAGTAATTGTCCTGGGAGTTTTTAGGTTTTAAATTCAGGTTGTATCATTGGGAGCTTATTCCCTCCATCAAATTATGTTAAAGTATGATTTAAAGGGTGTGGATAATTATATTAGTTGGGTGCCATTTGTGGTGGGTTATTAATATTTAGTATTGATTTATCTTTTATTTAAGCAGAGGTTATTCTAAACCACTCAAGATAATTTTGAGTGAGGTATCCCAAAAGCAGAAAGACACACATGGTATATACTCACTTATATAGACCTATAAGAGAGGATAAACATGATGAAATCTATACACCTAAAAAAGATAAACAAGAAAGAGGACCCAGGGTAAGATGATCAATCCTCACTAAGAAAGTCAAATGGGATAGACATTGGATGTAGGAGAAAACAAGCAACAGGACAGGAGTCTACCACAGAGGGTCTCTGAAAGACTCTACCTAGCAGTGTATCAAAGCAGATACTAAGACTCATAACCAAAGCTTTGGCAGAGTTCAGGGACTCATATGAAAGAAGGGGGAGTTAATATGACCTGGAGAGGATAGGAGCTCCACAAGGACCAAATATATCTGGGCACAGGGGTCTTTTATGAGACTGTTTCTCTAACCAAGGACCATGTATGGATATAACCTAGAACCTCTGCTCAGATGTAGCCCATGGTAGCTCAGTATCCAACTGGGTTGCCTTTTAAGGGGAACAGGGACTATTACTGACATGAACTCAATGGCAGGCTCTTTGACCTCCCCTCCCCCCAACAAGGGATGAACAGCCCTACTAGGCCACAGAGGAGGACTTTGCAGCCAGTCCTGAAGATTCCTGATAAACCAGGGTCTGATGAAAGGGAAGGAGGTCCTCCCCTATCAGTGGACTTGGAAAGGTTCCGGGAGGAGATGAGGGAGGAAGGGTGGGATTGGGAGGGAAT
>JAQQSO010005173.1:0-12234 GCA_028658305.1 Pachyuromys duprasi | reverse complement strand
ACAGGGAACCTTGTAGAAGAATAGGAAGAAGGATAAAAGCATCTGAAGGAAAAAGGAGCTCCACGAGAAGACCAGTATAACCAACTTACCTGGGCCTATGAGGACTTGCAGAGAATGAATCATCAATGAAGGACAAGGCATGTACTGGACTTAGACCCCCTACATCTATGTACTCCATGGACATTTGGTCTTTGTGTGGGTTACCTAGTAAGGGGAGCAGGGGATGTCTCTGACAAAGACTCTGTTACATGATTTTTGATCACTTCTCCCTGACAGGGCTGCCTTGCCAGGCCACCATAGTAGACAATGCACTCAGTCCTGATATGTCCTGATGTGCTGAGATGGGTATGGGTGGGGCCTTCCCTTTTCTGAGTAGGAGAGGAGGGGGGATACAATGAAGAGAGAAGGAGGGTGGGACCTGGTGGAGAAGAGGGAGAGTGCTATGATTGGGATATAAAGTGAATAAATAAATAAAGTCTTTTAAAATAAAAATAAAACAATTCCTTAGACACTTTTTGCATTTAACATAAAAGTATTTTCAATCAGAATTTAGCCCTTTTGAAAGTATCAAGAATGTGTAGAAGAGGGGGAGCGAAGGACTGCAGGAGCCAAAGATTTCAAAGATGTCCAAGAAAACTGCTCACAGAATCAGCTAACCAAGGCTCATAGGGGCTCACAAAGACATAAATGATAATCAGAGAGCCTGCATTGCTTAGGTCTTCTGCATATATGCTATGGTCTTCTTGTGAGACTTGAAACAGTGGGAGCAAAGGTTGTCTCTGACTCTTTTGCCTGTTTGGGTGACCCTTTTCCTCTCACTTAGTTGCCTTGCTTAGCCTTGATATCCTGTATGCACCTAACTTGTTATGTAACTTGTTATGCCATTTTTGGTTGATATCTCTGCGGGCCAGGTCTCTTCTGAAGGGAAATGGAGGATGAGTGTATCTTCAGGAGAGTGGTGGTTTGGGAGGGACTGGGACGAGGGGAGGGAGAGGAAACTGTGCTTGGGATGTAATACATGAATAATAATAAAAAAAGAATGTGGAGAATCTAAAGCAAACTCACTTGTCTTTATCTATTACCACTTGTGCTTGTGAATCTGTGCTTTTACTCTATAGACAGTTTCATGATTTTCCTCAGAGAACAAAAAGATAGAAGCCTCACTGAACAGCTGTACAGGTTCTGAAACTTTTTCATCATATTCATGAGAATCTCATTAACAGCACAGAGAATTCCTGGAAGATAAGTGCACCTTAAAACAATTTCCAGAAACAGAATACAATCAAATAGCCATGTGTGTTTTCTCTTTATGAGTGACACAACATGTAATGAGGAGGGAGATAGCACTATTTCATAGACTTTTAAAATGTTTACTATGAATGTCTGCCAGACATTCTAAGTGATGTTAAAATTAGTTTAGAAAAATATATCTACATCTCTTAACACTTTTAGTTGTTTGTGCTGAGGAAAAATACTTCCTCCTTGCTAGGCATTGAAACTTATATCATCAGTCGTGTGGTTGGGACACATCTGTTGTTTCTTTTCTGGGTTCAAGCAAAGAGGCAGACAGATTTCAATTGCTAAGTCAGATGAATATATATATCCTCTGTATTTAAAAGTGTCCCTAGATGACCTTTGACTTCAAGTGAAATGTGAACCAAGAGAATGAATTTAACATAAAAGATAGTTTCATGCAGATGCAAAAATAAATTATCAAATCTGAAAAGTCAGGTTCAGATAGCAAACAAACAGCTGCACCATCTGAAAGTGTATTTAGAAGAGTGCACATGCGCAGGCCAGCATCCGGTGGGGAAGGAAACCCAACCTAAGCAAGGCCAACTGCAGCATCCTGTGTGGCTTGAGTGCTGGAACGTTGGCTATGGACAGCAAGAAACTGAAGAAAAGACAGACACAGGCAACAAATCTGGGGTTCTGCTACCACTGTCATGGCATCTGGAACCTCAGTGTGTTTATGATACAAACACAGTGGGGAGAGTTGGCTAGTCTCAGTAGGAGGTATCTGTAGAGGGCAGTCTCAGGCTGTAAAGATCCAGGAGCAGGAGGCTGCAGTTGAAGCAATATTTGCACATGCTGATCAGTTGTTCAACAATAGCTTTATTGCTCCTCTTGAGCTTGGCATAGTTTTGCTGGTTGTTTCATGGATCCGAAGTCTTGAAGTCCTCCACATGGCTATGCCCATGTCAAAATACAAATTCGCACAGGATTTCATGCACTTAGGACTTCCTCTGCTTCCTCAGCCACAACTAGAAACAGCTGCAATAAGAACAGCTATGGATTTTAAAAGTCTACCCCAAATATTTGGGTTGGGAAGTAAACTGGACACTAGTTTCCCCCCCCCCCATGTATTTCAAGGTATTCTTAATGCTTTTAGCAGATTTATTCCCAAAATGATGCCTGGGTAGCCACACATCCATGACAGCAAAGTTGTAAAGTTTTAGAAAGTATCTTTGCCTTCTTACTTGCTAATCTACGGACTTCAACTCTTAAAAAAATATATTAATTCTCAATTTCTACTACATGCATCCTAGGAATCAAACTGATAGACTTGGCAGCAAATGCTTTTAACTATTGATCTTATGATCAAAATAATTCCTAATGCTAATAAAATATAACACCTTGCAGAAACACTTGGTAGTTAACTGCTCATATGTACAATTCTTCGAAAATACATACATGAAGAAATAGATTCAAGGATGATGAATATGTGATACGTGTAGAAATGCTAATAACCAATTTAAGAGCAGATGTACTGCTTTGTGCAATTACAACCCTTTCAAGTTTTCTGTAAATCTAGTATTTTTCATAACAAAATATTAGAAGAAAAGAGGAAAAAAATACAGTAGTATTGTGTACCAATTTTCTCCTAGATAAAATATTGAGAATGAAGCTAATTAAGACAGTAGTTGAATAGTGAGATGAAGCATTCCCTCCTAAAGGGAGGCTTCTTAAAATTCAGAAAGTAATCAACTCCATAGCTGTAGGAAGTTCAGACTGAGCAGATTTAATAGGCTACTCCATATGCAAGCATATGAAAGGAGTTAGGAGTGCTGGGAGGCATTTTCAGACCACTGGAACTGCCTAGAAGGTGTGCAAACTACTTGTGTTGCCCAGAATAGACACTCTATAACCAGATGAGCAGCCTGTAAGTCATGCCATGAATTGCAGGTTTCCAGCTTTCCTGAGCTGTCAGTTTATGCCAGGGTGGGAATTTTTTGTGCAGCTGTCATTGTATCATGCCTGTTTCTATAATCAACCCCCCCCCCCACCTATACTCTTGGTGGTAACCCCAGCAAAACTCGTTGGATTACCAAATTGGATTTTGTTGGCAGCCTTACTCTAATCTGTCTTCAGTTCCCTGTCTTGAGTGAGTAGACATTTGTTCACTTATTCCTAGGAATAGAGTCACACAGCAATAGGTAAGAATTAAATCAAATAAGAAATACTAAGAAACAAATAGACTTAAAATATAGATGAGTCACATTCTATTGGTCCCTTCATATTTTGTTTTAATTCAAAACAATAAACCACTGGAGGTTTCTGAAGAAACCAATTAAAGATCTTTTCAAGAGGCTGTCCCACCTAAGGATGGAGAAAAAGTGGGCAAGAAAAACCATAAGACCCAGGAGAGACACTACAGTGGTACAAGTAAAACAATGAAGGCTTTGACCAAGGCAATAGTTGTGGCATAAAGAGAAATGGTAGAGTTTTGTATTGACACAGAAACCTAGCGAACAGGCTTTGCTGGTGTGTTTTACCAGATTGCTTCTGTTAGTTTCTACAGTTTAAGAACAAAAGGGGTAGACTGAAATTTTCCTGCCTTACAAAAACAAGAACTCTGTCCAATTCTCTTCAGATTTCCATTTTTTTCTTAGCCACACTGCTTTCTGAAGCTAAGGACTTTCTTCAATCCTATGAGTATCAGTTACTTGTGGTTCCTACCTCCCTGTCTTCTGTTCAGTGGCTGACATCAGTTCCTGGAAGACTCTGGGCTCTTTATTAATGGTCTTTTGCAGAAAATATGTTATCAAATCAGAAATTGATTCTTCAAAGCTAGAGAGAGAATTCTCCCTCCTTAGAAAAATCTGTGACTTTTAAGAACTCATAGCTGATTAAATCAAGGTTTCCTTGAATAATCTCAAATGCATTTAGTTGAAATCAATTGATGTAGAATATTAATTATTCTGAACTATGTCATACTTAGAAATAATGACCTGACCTCATTACAGGACTAATAACAGATCATACTTGCAGGTCTTGCCCACACTCAAGGATGAGGATGGTGTAGGGCACATATTTCCAAGTGTTTGGAAATCTTAGCAATCATCTTAGTCTCCTGCCTACCCACTGTACAACACACGTTCATCCATTGTCCTGTTAATGTATTTTATCTTTTGTCTGTCACAAATAAGAACTTCTTTGAGCATCTGGGTACAACATTATGTGGCTCTATGTTACTTGCTGTGTGTAAATATCCACTTCGCAATGTATGCATCATACTGCAGCAAGAATGATCAAAGACAGTTTGTGTAATAACTTCTACAATGATACAATGAAAAGACATATAAGCCATCTAAAATATTAACCAAGAATTAAAGGTTACCTCACAATATACATTTTTGGGAAAAATCCTCTTTCTCGTAGTGTATGTGATGTCTTATCTCAAGGAAAACTTTCAACACCTGCTCCTCATGTATACCTCAGATCTTCAGTAAGGTATGATGACAGGGTGGCGATTGCCATGACCAACCACTTACACCTCATAGATCCACAGAAAGATCTCTGAACTGTGCTTCTTGGACTCATATTTTAAATACACTATTTCCAGTAGTGTGATAATGAGGATATTATATAACATTCTGACCTCAATTTCCTCATATGTCAAGAAATAATACTAGAATATAATAAATTAATTCTTCATAAGGTTATGTAAGAAATAAAGAAGATGGTACTTTGAAGTTGTGATTCATTCCATTTAGAAGAACAGAAACTTAAATAAAGTTAATAGATATCCCAAGTATGGTATGAATCAAAATGGAGACTTGCAGTTCATTTGTGTGTATAAAGAATGCCATATATATGGCAATATAATTATATATATATATGTATATATATATGTATATATATGCACCTGTGCATGTATATATGTATGTATGTGTGGCAAGTGCCCCTTCACTTATAGGAAAAGAAAGAGAAAAGTTCATTTCATATTTATTCTCACCTTGCCAATGCATGGTAAGCAAGTGAACTGGAGAGATCCCTGAAATATCATGTAGTAAAACGCAACAGTTGCTGAGCTGGGAAGTGTGTGTTGTCAGGTTTCACAGATACTCTGTATAATTTCGCAGACATACATACATAGTTTTATAATTTCTGTCGTATAGCAAATTTGAAAAGCTGAGTGGATCAAAATGCTGTTTGTCTTCATTAAATGTCACATAGGGATTGGGTAATCTGGGCTGGGGTTAGTGGGATACCTCTCAGCCCTACGGCTTTCTTTTTCTTTCTCTTCCTAGAAATGACAGGTCCATGCACGTGATTTTCCCACTTAAAGAAAAAATATGGAAGCACACAAAACGGAGCTCATAAGAACTATTTAAGGCCAATGTTCTGAAGAGGTCAATTATTTACTTCCAAGTGCAATACCTTTGTATTAATGGAAAGAAACCATGCTTTCAGACTGGAAAAGGATCTTTACGAACCCTATATCTGACAGAGGGCTAATATACAAAATATATAAAAAACTCAAAAGTTAAACACCAACATATCAAGTAATCCAACTAAAAAATGGAGTACAAAGCTAAACAGATAATTCTCAATAGAAGAATATTGAATGGCAGAAAAACCCTTAAAGAAATGCTCAAAATTCTTAGACATCAGGGAAATGCAAATTAAAAGGATCCTGAGATTTCACCTTGCACCTATCAAAATGGCTAAGATCAAAAACTCAAGTGACAATACATGCTGGAGAGGTTGTGGAGAAAGGGGAACCCTCCTCCATTGCTGGTGGGAATGTAAACTTGTAGGACCACTTTGGAAATCAATCTGGCCCTTTCTCAGACAATTAGGAATAGTGCTTCCTCAAGATCCAGCTATACCACTTCTAGGCATATATCCAGAATATGCTCAACTGTACAACAATGATATTTGCTCAACCATGTTTGTAACAACTTTATTCATAATAAACAAACAACCCAGATGTCCCTGAACTGAGGAATGGATACAGAAATTGAAGTACATTGACACAATGGAATACTACTCAGAAATTATAAACAAGGAAATCATGAAATTTGCAAGCAAATGGTGGGAACTAGAAAAGATCATCCTGAGTGAGGTACCCCAGAAACAGAGACACAGACATGGTATATACTTCCTTATAAGTGGATAGTAGACTTATAATATAGGGTCAACATACTAAAATCTGTACACCTAAAAAAGCTAAGCAAGAAGAAGTACCCTCAGTAAGATGATCAATCCTCATTCAGAAAGGCAAATGGGATGGACATCAGAAGAAGGTGAAAACAGGGGATAGGACAGGAGTCTACCACAAAGGGCCTCTGAAAAACTTTACCCAGCAGGGTATCAAAGCAGATGCTGAGACACATAGCTAAACTCTGGGTAGAGTGCTGGGAATCTTCTGAAAGAAGTGGGAGATTAAATACCTGGAGGAGACAGGAACTTAAAGAGAAGAGAAACAGAACCAAAAGTTCTGGGCCCAGGGGTCTTTTCTGAGACTGATACTCCAACCAAGGACCATTCATGGAGATAACCTAGAACCCCTACACAGATGTAAGCCATGACAGCTCAGGCTCCAAGTGGTTTCCCTAGTAAGGGGAACAGGGGCTGTATCTGACATGAACTTAGTGGCTGGCTCTTTGATCATCTCCCCCTGATGGGGGAACAGCCTTGCCAGTTCACAGAGGAAGAAAATTCAGCCAGTCCTGATGATATCTGATAGGCTAGGGTCAGATGGAAGGGGAGGAAGACTACCCCTATCAGTGGACTGGTAGAGGGACAAGGGAGGAGAAGATGGAAGGAGGGAGGGTGAGAATGGGAGGGTACTAGGGAGGAGGCGATAGCTGGGATTCAAAGTGAATAAACTGTAATTAATAAACACAATAAATTAAGTGAAAAATAAAAAAAGACTAAAAGTCAAAAGACAAAAAAGAAACAAACCCTCTTGGGAGAAGTCATAGGTCTGGGGATAAACATACTATAGTTGTTTTGCTAAGTGCCTTGTCAAACTGCCTTCTAAGTGTTTATGACTATACCCATAGAGTAGTGCTGCCCTCAGCCTAGGCCAAAGAAACTTCTTTCTGCAGCGGTCAGCAGTTAATGCAGAGACACATAACAAGTTTACCCCACCACTACCCAAAACCTGGGTTCAGAAATATCTCAGGAGAGGAGTACAATGAATTTAAGAGCTGGAGGGTTGGAGGGTTGGGAGAAGTGCTCTGAGATGCTGTCTTCTAGATATGGCATGGGCGTTCCTGAACTCACTGCAACTATGGTGACCTGCACAAGACCAAGTGGCTGAAATGGATAAGTTAAAGAAATTTGTTCTATAGACATGTAACACCATAAAGAAGCAAAACATTATATATATATATATATATATATATATATATATATATATCAGAATGATCAGAAGTATTTCATTTAAAGCAATGAGTCAATATAGAGAATTTAAGAGTGACTCTAAATGATATGTCTGGAAGCAAGGGACATAGAGACAGGAGTGGTGATCTCCTAACCTGGCAGGACTACCAGTAGACAGAGGGGGACATCAAACCACCCACAAAACCTTCAACCCAAAATTTACCCTGCCTACAAGATATACAGGGATAAAGATGGAGTAGAGATTGAGAGAATGGCTAACCAATGACTTCCCAACTTGAGACCCATCACATAGGAGATAGCCAACTTCTGACACTATTAATGATAATCTACTAAGCTTGCAGAAAGGAAGCTAGTATAGCTGTCTTGTGAGATGTTCCATCCAGCAGCAGATCAAAATAGATACTGTGACCCACAGCCAAACATTAGGCAGATCTCAGAGAGTCTGGAAGAAGAGTGGGAGGAAAGATAGAGGTCTCCCGAGGGGACAAAAACTTTACAAAACCAACAGAGTCAACTAACCTATATCCATGGGAGCTCAGAGACTGAAATACCAACCAAGGAGCATGCATAGACTAGACCTGGGCCCTTTGCACATGTGTAGCTCATGGGCAGCGTGGTCTATCATGTGGGTCCCCTAGCAAGTGCATCAGGGGTTGTCTCTGACATGGACTCTGTTGCCTGTTTGTGGATCAGTTCCCCCTATCTGGATGACTTGTCTGGCTTCAATGGGAGAGGATACCCTTAGCCCTTGAGGGACCAGGGTGGGTTGGTACCCATTAGCATCCTCTACCTTTCTCTGAGTAGGAGAAGGAGGGATCAGGATAGTGGGAAGTAAGGGTGGGACTGGGGACAGATGAGAGAGACGTTGGGGATAGGGCTAAAAAGTTAGTAAATAAGAGCCAATCCTGACACTATTAATAACACACTGCTATGCTTGCAGATGGGAGCTTAGCATAGTTGTTCTTTGAGAGGGCCCACCCAGCAATTGTTCAAAACAAATGCTGAGACTCACAGCCAAACACTGAGTGGAACACCGTGGGCCTTGTGGAAGAATGTGAGGAAGGATAGAAGGAACCAGAGGGAGTAGGAACTCCACCAGAAAACCAACCTAGCCAACTAACCTGGGCCCAGAGGGGTTTGCAGAGATTGATACGTGAACCAAGGACTGTGTATGGACTGGACCTAAGCCCAACAAACACACATGTACCAAATGGACAGCTTGGTCTTCATGTGGGCTCCCTAGTAAGAAGAGTGGGGGCAGGAGGGTGTCTCTGACAAGGAATCTCTTACATGTTGTTTGACCATTTATCCCTGGTGGCCACCTTGCCATGCCACCATGGTAGAGGATGCTCTCAGTCCTCCTGAGATGGGGGAGCTCCCCTTTTTTTGAGGGGGATGGAGGGAGATGCAGGGAAGAAGAAATAAGGGTGGGACCAGGAAAAGAAGAGGGAGAGGAGGGGACTATGATTGGGATGTAAAGTGATTGAAAAAAGAAAGGAAGGAAGGAAGGAAGGAAGGAAGGAAGGAAGGAAGGAAAAGAAAGAAAGAAGAAATTGGTTCTATAGACATCTACCACAATAAAGAAACAAAACATGGTATAGATGTAAGATCAGGAGTATTATTTTCTTTTAAAGTAAATTTTCTTTTAAATGGCATTTTCATAACGTACATGACATTTTTAGTAAAATAATTCCATTTTTCCCCATCCCAATTCAAGTTCTATTTCTTTTGAGATTATTGGGCAGCTGAGTATCTCAGAGTTTGATGGTGCCCTTCCGTGCCCTTTGCTAACATAAAAGACACTTTCTGAAACATACTTTTATTCTATATTCTGTCATTTCCTCACTACAGGCTTGTTTTCCCTTGGTGGTGTAAGGAAACTCAATCAAGTGGAGCAGCTGAATGGCATATTGTATCTTCAGTCTTAAAACTTCCATTTATTTTGTTTTTGTCATTAGAAAAGTATGGATTTTTTAAATCATTTTCCCAGTCTTCTGTGTTTCTTCTGCCCTGGGCAAGGCCACTGGCTAGGGCAGCACCTGAAGCTGTGGAATGATGTGACATTCACCAGCACAAACAGGTCGCCTGTCATATGAGAGTGTGAAATGTACACAATATTATTACAAAGAACTTGGGTTCAGAAAAACACTGCCTAATTGTTCCATAATCTGAAAAGAAAAATTAGGGAACAGAAATTGGTAAAGGAAAATAAATTTATTTCATGTTATATTACCACCATTTCAAAACACCTTCTTATAGTCAAAAGATTCTTTCTTCTTTCTTTCGTTCTTTCTTTCTTTTTCTCTTTGTTCTTTCTTTCTTTCTTTGCTCTTTATTTCTTTTCCCCCTGAGGCAGAATTTCTCTCTGTACCCCTGGCTGTCCCACAACTCAGTCTGTTGACCAGGAGGGCCTCAGAGATCCACCTGCCTCTGCACCCTGAGTGCTGGGATTAAAGGAGTGAAGCAGAACCACCCAGCCATACCACCAGAGAAACCACTTAACAACAGAAGACCAAGAGAGAGGGAGAAAAGAAAAGGCACACAACTGCAAAAGCAAATAACAATAGTCCTAAGGTAAAAATAAATAAATAAATATTTTTTAAAAGAACAGACTCTAATAGAGTAAAGTGGGAAGATTTAACACAGCAGTGTGAAAAATGGATACACATCCAAGATAAAATCAACAATGAAACATGAATATTGACTGCTTGCAAGTCTAACTGGACTTTGCCTTCACAGAACATCACATCCAATGACTATAGAATGCACATTTTACTTTTACAAGTTCTAGAAGAATTATGTCCTTGGCTTTGAAAGCTTCTAGAATATATTTGCATTCCTTCCTTTCCTTCCTTTAAGTTCTCCTGCACCATCTTCAAAGCTCTGACCCTCGATTTCCTTCAATATTGTCTTCATATCTAGTTCTGTCTTCCCTTGGAGTCATGAGGGCAGTTCCAGATAACCCAGAAAATATGTCATCTCATAATCCTCAATCAGCCTCATGAAATTCACGCTGACGTGTGAGGCACCCTCACATGTTCCAAAGAGTAAGACTTCAACTCCTTTGGGGTAGTACGTTATTCTAGATACTATAATCAAATGTTCCTAGCCTTCGTTTTTCTTTGCAGACATTGTTTTGTACTTTTAAAATACTTTTTTAAATAATAAAATACGTGTTTGTGAAATGTAAAAATTAATTTATATTTATTTAAAATTTGCACACACCAGTGGGAAACGATCCTGGTTCCTCTTTCTCTCTGCCATTCCAGAAGCAGAGTCAGAGTTAGATAGGAAAGTGAAGGGAAAGCCAGGGACTGTGACCATACTGAGTTAACTGCAAGGGAAGCAGTAGAAACTGTCAGAATGGCTGGATCAAGAATGCTATCCTTTCCCTTCACCCAACACGTGATTCCTAGAGAAATCAGAAGTCATCAGGGTCCGCTGCTGAAATGCTCTAGAGACCAGGGTGTCTGAAATCTTTGCCATTTGTGATCACTAGTCACCTAAGAAATCCTACTCAACTCCACTTTTATAAAGTTGTTATACAAGCCAAATGTTTACTTAGCATAAATATGATGAAGAAATGTATTTTAAAACAATACATTTGGGCTCTCGAGATGGGTTAGCTGATAAAGTGTTTGCACACAAGTATTTGGATCAGAGGTAGAACCTTTAGAACTTACAATACAAGCACCATCCATCCCCAAGTCTGCGAAAGAGCACAAGGGGGTATGAGCCCCACCTCACACTCTCCCATGTCACAAAGTTAATGTGTTATTTCTATGTACAGGATTGGGTAAAAAGAAATGTGAAGAAAGTGAAAATAAAAACCAGATTATTCTTCTCATTGTGTTCACTTACACACCTAGACTATTCCTGGATCCAAGTGCTCTGCCATGTCAGGAACAACTACAATATCCTGTTAGTACCAAGACCTCCCAACTTTGATAGTTACATTCCTAAAGAGAAATGCTTTTTGGTGATAAACAGATTCCTATTGAGGATTGTTTGAAAGAAACAGCCACTTTTTTTCACTACTTTCTATATACCAAGGCCAGTCTGCAAAACTCATTTATGTATGGCGATTGCGGTTTGCCTTGGTTTGACAGACTGTACCAGAGAATAGCAAGTGCTTTTTATACCGCATTATACCAGCACCCTGTGTTATGAGACCCCCTTTCCATAATAGTTACTCACCTCTGTCAAACCTTTGGCCAGGGGCATTTTATGTTATTTGATTTAATCATCAAAAAGGGATTATGAAATTTATTCTGGTTGGGAGATTATAAGGAACTCAAGCAGAATACAATTTGAACTTCATCAAATAGAAATATACTCTTAGAGAACAGTTCTCTAGATATATGTAGTATTGTTTACAGAAGGGCAACAAACTCAAGAGTAAAGACAAAAAGTTCATGGACAACTGCAATTTTCCAGGAATTAGAAAATTCATAATCCTCATTGCCTCCAAACATAATTTGTTAGACTAAGAAGATAATTTTATTATAGATCATTAATGTTATTAATGTTATTTATTACAGATTTTCATTAATGTAATATGTGGTAATTTAAAAGATATATAAATATATATATATA
>JAQQSO010005172.1:0-12235 GCA_028658305.1 Pachyuromys duprasi | reverse complement strand
GGACTTCTTTGAAGGTCTGGTAGAATTCTGCACTAAAACCATCTGGCCCAGGGCTTTTTTTCATAGGGAGGCTGTTGATGACTTCTTCTATTTCCTTGGTGGATATAGGTCTATTCAATCTTCCTATCTGATCTTGGCCTAATTTAGGTAGGTGGAATCTCTCAAGAAAATTGTCCATTTCATTGAGGTTTTCAAATTTTGTGGCATATAGGCTTTGGTAGTAAGACCTAATGCACAATGCTCATCTTAAATTTAAACACAAATAGATACCACTGACAGAACTGACTAGTTTTCAAAGAGTTATGATCACCCCACCTTATAAAAGGAGCTTCATAATAATTATTGCCAGGTCTATTTTTACTGCTAGGAGCAATGAAAAGTGCCCTGTCTTAGCTTCCACAAGTGTCTGAAATAGAAGAGGATTTGAATAAACTTTAAGACCATATGAAACCAGTCCAAAGGAGGGAGGTGAGGTGGTGTCTTCTGTGCCAGAGATCTAATAATACTCACAGAGAATTACATAAGAGTTAAGTTTAAAGAGAAGAGTGGAACAACTTAAAGGGAAACTATCTCATCCAAGCGTTTAATATATTGATATTTTAAAGAAAAATCTTACATGAAGAGAGAGAAAGAGAAGGGGCAAGGGGAGGGGAGTGAAAAGGAGGAGAAAAAAGGAGTGGAGAAGGGAGGAAAGAAGAAAAGAGGGGAGGAAAAGGGGTAGAAGGATTGGAGAGGAGATGAGAGAAAAAAAATCACAAATTGTGCGGATTTTACAAAATTGCATGAGGAAAATGCCTGTAGTCTAAAGGCCTGATTTAGTCTTTTTTGATGTGCCAGTATAGTGAGGTTCTTTTCCCCTCATTTTAATTTGTAAAATGCAGGCATGAGCACATTTTCCTATATAGATTCAGTCTTTACAAAGTGACTTTCAGTTGCTAATTTTACATAGGACTTAGAATGACTTCTGTGATGAAACCTGGGAAAGAAAAAGTTATAATCGTGCCTGTTATATCATATATCAAAAATAGTTATATCGTATCAAGAGAGAATGTTTCTGAGGACCATCTCAGCTGCAGCCTTTGATTCCTGGGAAACACAAAGCAGAAAACAAGCTGACTCCTAAAAGCTGTCCTGTGACCTCCACACGTGTTCAATGGCAATCATACCCCAACTCATGCACACACACCACACAAACAAACAAACAAACAAGTAAATAAATATGAAAATATCATAATGGGATCAATTGATTCCTGTACATTTATATTATAAAATGTTCTAATAAGGAGACTGATCTGTTACCATCCATCTACCTTAAAGGTTGATTAGGCTTGTTTTTGTCACATAAGATTTGCTCTGAACCTCTTTTGCGGTATAAGGAAATATGACTTAGAAGCACTGCAATGCTACTAAGCATAAGTTGACAGTATTAGCTTAGGATTAATATTAACTGTGACCATGTAAAACCCTAAAGCTGGCCATGATTTGTTTGTTTCTTTAAACACTGCTTTGTTTATTTTATAAACATGTACATTTTCTTTTTTTTTTTTCCTAATATTCAGAATCAAGACCATATGATTCTACTTGTTATGTTCTTGCTTTCTGGCTTGGTGTTTGGTTTTGTTTCTGAAGCAGGGTGTCTTGCTGTCCATCCCAAACTGTCCTCCTGTTTCAGGTCCCCCAGCGTTAGGAATAAGGGTGTGAACAATCATTATTGTGTTCCAGATTCATTTTTTTTTCCTTTTCTTTCCTTCCTCACAGCAGCATCTTCCTTTGCTTTCACTTGTGAAACTAGATCAGATTAGAAGAGAGACTCCCCTTTGTAGATATCCTGTGAAGCTATTAAGCAGGTAAAGAGATTTTTCTCTATGACTTGAAAGCACAGAGCTATTGTGAAGAACCAGAGTAATTTTTCCTCCTGGGAACAAAACCTGCCAACTTTCAAGTGTGTGGCACACAGACTTGTGCAAACAATTAAGAGTTGTCAGGAGCATAAGAAATGGTCCTCAGCGATGTCTTAGGAAAATATTACAGAAGTGATTTCTGCGTGACACAGATTGATATTTAAATTCACATGAAGTTCACTAGCACAGGTAATGAGGTGTTTGAAATCCACATAGGACCATACTGTCTTTAATTTTTCTTATATCTGATATTTGATCTTTAACTATTTTCTTAATTTTTCCTTTATATACATAAAATATACAATTTTCTATTGTATATTAAAACAAAACATAGATCCATGTTAGATTGCATATGATCTTGATGCTAAAAGACAATTTGTGAGTACAAACAAAACAAGAACAAAAGCAATCCTTTCACAGTGAGAAAAATCCTACCAGCAGAAACAAAGTTATTGACTACAGTTCTATGTGCTGAAAACTTTTGCAAAGTTTGTACTGTTTTACAAGGTTTCTGCAGGATGAATATCAATATATATATAACAAACTACATATCTAATAATATCTATACTATTAAATGGAAATTACAGGCACTCTGGAAAACCTATCTAAATCTGAAAATACATGTCCAAAATGCTTTTTTACAAATGATACTACGGTCACTGCCATGACCAATATATGCTTTTCACTGCACTAAGCAAATACTGTAGCTTAGCCTGCCTCATTTTAAAAAATTTTCAGGATACTTAGACTGGCTCAGTGTTGGACATAATCGCTTACTACAATTTTTTGAAAAATCAGTTTTATGGCTTTTTTGCATGCATGTTTATTTATGCATCACATCAGAATACAGAACTGGAGTTATGAACTGAACAGAACATGGTTATGAACTGTCATGGTGCTGCTGAGAAACCAACCCTAGTCCTCTGAAACAGCATCCACTGCTTTTAACCAGTTAACTAAATTTGGTTTTTGCTTAAGAACTCACAGTGTTATATAATTTATTTGACACTTGGGTCTAAAAGTTGCTTAGTGATATTTTATTTGGCGGAGTGCTGGATATTTACCCTCATGACTGGCTGACTATAAACTGTGAGCCATCATCAGACCATTGAACCATTTTTTTCTTAACCCTGAAAAAAGAGAAAAAAGAAAGAAACTCAAGCTAGAATTTCTAGTAATTTCTATACCTTGTATGCTATTTTAAAGTTAAAAAATAATGTTTAAATAAAATCATTGGAAGTTGGAGACTACACCTTGCCAACCATATATTTATTCTGGCACCTCTGTAAACACATAACGAGGTTTTAGAGTTTTCACGAGTCATATGTTATAATTAAAAAAAATTATAGCAAGGGAGAAAAATGTATTTAGCACCTAGCTGATTTTCAGGTGTGTTTATTTTACCACATTCCTTTATAGATTTGCTTTTTTAGGTTTATTTGTGTTGTTCCTTTCGCTCTTTTAGCAGGTTGTTTCCTTTATAACAGTCTATATCGAATTGATTTCATTTCACAAAGAGTTAGTTTTAGTCTCTAAACATCGTGGGGATATTTTCGTTGTCAGTTCTGTGGACTTTGAGCAATACATCTGCTTTCATGCTATAAATCCTGAGACTAAATCACACTTTTTTTCTCCCAAGAGGGCTGAATGGATTTGAATTGGACACCAGAAAAAAGGACTGCTGTGCTATTTGTTACAGCTGGCCAACTTTGCTCAATTGAAGCAACAGGGATGTGTTGAAGACCAGGCTGTTTCCATAAGGTCATTATGAAGCCTTCTCTTGGAATCACCAGCGGAAATTTTCAAAGAATCTTCCCAGGGAGCATAGATGTATCTGTGTAGTCAAGGTAGCAACCTTCTATGTGTTCACAGCTACGCATAGGAAAACTGCTATCTTAAGGGAGCTGTGGAATCTCTGCCCTTAGGACTAGTTATAAGTTTGGCAGAGTCTTTTTTGCTACTATTTACAGCTAAAACAAAAGGGTGTTTTGTTTGTTTTAAAATTTTTCATATTTGTTAGTTAAAATCAGCCAGTTTTCATCAAAAAACAAAAACAAACAAACATGCAAAGAACAACAACAACAAACAAAGAACTTGGAACTTGGTTAAGGAACGAAGCTTTGAGCTCCTATTTTAAAAAGTAGATCTGATTGGTTTCTTAAAAAGCATTTTTGGAAATTTTCTTTATTGCGGAACCAATACAATAAACAATTTCCTCCATACTGACTGATACGGTTCGTCCCAAAGACTAAAGCAATTATAAATTCCCATAAATTTATAACATAAGCCAAGAGCTTAAGAATCTACAATAAAACAGCAGGCTACTGATTGAGTTTGTCCGTTTTGTGCATTCTGCTCATCCAAGGACTTCAAAACCTCTAGCGATAATATTCCTTTGAATGTCATTGCTTTTTATTTTAGATACTCATTAGATACAGTGAGAACCTAATCCGTATGCACAGATCACATCTTTGAAATTTTGACTCAGAGAGCATTTAAGAAGTCAAGGAATAATTTGCACACTTTCAGGCAACTATGTTTATATGCTGCCACGATCTCTTTCTTTTTTTCTAAATTACAGGATTGCATTGCTTGTCTTTTTCATTGTCTTTTTAAGTCACTATTCCTCACAACTAAGTAAGAAGGAGAAAAAAATGGCTAGAGTCCAGTGAGCAGATGGCTAACGCAGTCCCCTCCATGTGAGTCCTCTAACACAGAAGCACGCTCAGGACTATATGGCAAACAGTGTTTATCATAGGTAGGATCGTTATCCCTTTAGCCCTTTCATTAGTTCTTTGACCCCTATGGCTCAGCATTAATGAAACCACACTTCCTGTTCCTGAGGCTTCTGTACTATTTCACTAGTGTCCTGGTAATGGAGTGTGTGTTTACTGCAGCTGCATTACAGAGCTTTCTACTGCTTGCCCCTAGCAGCAACCCCACACAGTTGTGGGTCTCTGACACACACTGATAAAGTTCTAGAATGAACTGTGCTTATTAGAGCCCACCAAGAAGGCAAGCTTCTTAGGATAATTAGCTCCCCTGAGAACAATGGCTGCCTTCTCAGCAGGAAAACTTGAAGAAATTTAAAATACGGAAAGCACAGAAAAGAATACCTGTGATTAAGTTCCCTTTCTCTCTCTCCTCTCTCTTTCTCTCCATCCTATCATATTTCTTTTTTTCTTCCTTCTTTCATTTCTTCCTACTTATATGTGTAGTCTATTTTTAGTTTCCATCTTGATTAGCAAAAGATAATTATATAATTTGGTAATTAAACCTCTTCTTGCTGAAGGTCACACATTTAATTGGTATATAATATTAATCTTGTTCAACATAGTGATATATACATAGCTCACACACAAACACAGGATTTGTAAAAGTAGTTCCTTTGCCTGTGGTCTTCACTGTAAAGGTAGAACACTGATTTTATCATGGAGGATTGTTTTATTCCAGGTGAAGAGGAATCTTGATGTTTCATTAGAGACCTTTCTCTTAAGAGTTCTCATTTCTTCACACTTCCTACTTACCCTACATCTCTATGTTGTTTGTTCATCTCATTATCCATTAGAGCCGTCCTGTTGATAGCTGACAGCCTGTTGACTTTTGTTATGAATGTACCAATTATCATTTTAATACTTTCCAATACCTCTCAAGTGGTATGGGTAGGATGTGTAAGTAACCCAAAGCAGCAGGTGGCAAAAGCATGTTACCAAAGATGCGAACATAAAAAACCTTAGTGCCTGCATGGACAATTTATATTTCTCATTCATCTGAGAGAATGAAATAGTGTGTTATGCCATCCACTTCACTGTGCAAATATTTATCTACTAAAAGGCCATCTCTTGAGACATATCACTGGTGTGTATGTGGAAAGGGATTTAATAAAGATCTAAGTGATCCTTAGTACATTTGTCTAGGGTTGGGAAAAGCATGCTTTGAAGGTCACCAAGGGAAAAAAATGGTAATAACTGCAGTGATTAAAACCATCTTGCAGTTCCAGAGTTCTGTGCAAACATCTTTCTGAGTCAACTGTGAACACAATGGCAAGCAGTCTGTTCAAGTAGCTGACTTTATAGCTTTAGAAACTCTGAATCTGGGGTTTTAGAAGTCAACAATAAAGTCAAGATTTTTTACTCCCTAATTTTCCTGCTTGGAGGCTATATTTGCACAACACAATCAACCCTGCTGTTTCAATCAAGTTAGTGAGGAAAACAAGTCAGAAGAACCAGCTGTTTGGCATTTTGTATATGAAACAGCTGGTTGATTGTCTGAATTTTTCATTTTTGAACTAATCTTGCTGTCATGATATAGAAACATCCTAAATACTGATTCATTTCCTTCTGAAGTCTAAACAGCTCCGATTATAGGGAATCTGGGGTAAGCAACCTTAGAACTGCTAAGATTTGCTTTAACTTGGCTTTGTGGAATAGAGAAATAGCCAGAAAAAGAATGAAATTATACTACAGGAAAAGTAAGTTGTTAATTTTTATTAGGACACTAACAAAAAATATTTTAAATGATCTCATCAGCAGATGCTGTAACTGTAATAAAGAACAAATGATTTTTTATTTAAAAATATTATAAAGAAGCTTTCCAATACTTGTGAAATTATTTGAATCCATGATCATACACATTAAAATTTTGGTTTCAATTTAGATGTACACATTCTTTTCTCTATGGTTTAAATTTTTATTAGAATCTGCATTCGTCAAGTAAAATAAATTTTAGAATTATTGTGCCTTCTTCCATCCAAGCTCAGCAAAACCAGTAGCATAGAGGAAGTGTTACGTTAGATAATTACAGCTCTGAACATAAACATATATTTGTGAAAAGAAATAATAATGCTAGATAAGTGTTAACACCAGTTTTCTCATAGTTTTATTCCTCTATATGTACATAATATGTTAAGTCTCTGAATAATTGCACTAATTATTAGTTTTATATTTATCAACTCAGTGTGTACTTGTGTGAATGACATTACGAAATTGAACACTTACCTAAATCCACCAATGCCATATCTTATATCATTCAATTGTTCATTAATAAAATGTTCATTGAAAAATGTAATAAGGATGTTACAATAAACGCTTTTAAACTACAGATATATATGTTAAATAATTCCTATTCAAATATTAGCAGTTATAAGACATTAAACAAATAAACTACCCGGGTAAAAACAAATACGTGTCATTTATAATAAATTGCTATTTCACTGTAATAACTAAAAGGGTAGTAGTACACACTGATCAAGATGGGAATCAGAAGTTATTATTCTAAACACTAACCATAACTGAATGAATGACAAGCCAATCAGACTAACTCACATGAGTACAGAATGCTAGAGAGTATGGAACTAGAGGTGACTGGTTATATAGAACTCCAGCCATGAAAATGAACACACGGATACTAGAATATAGGCTCCTCATGAACTCAGAGTCTACAGAATATCCTACACTGGAGGCAGAATCAGTGCAAAATGTATTTGTTGTAAAGATGGAAAGGTAGTATTTTATAACCCTTTGTAATGTAAGTGTTCTTACTTTGATCATGCTGGCTGTTTCAAGTTGAAATATAAAGAGTGAAATGGGAAAGTTTATTTGAATACAGGCTCAATGTAGATGTCATAATGTAATTGTTCATACAGGAGCAGATCTAATCCCTATTATCTGTCTATTATGTGTCTGTTATATAGAATAATAGACTTTACTCTGATATTTTATTTATGTGTTTACATTGTCATCATGTCAACCCCTCATTGCCCTTCTCCTTTTTTCTCTTGAGGTCCTTTTCTAATCCACAGGCTTTCAACCTGTAGGTCACAAACTTTTCGGGAGTAAACCAATCCTTTCACAAAAGTAGCATATCAGATATATTATATATAAGATTACAATATTATTGTACTATATTATAATCTATAACAGCAGCAAAACTACCATTATTAAGGAGCAATAAAAATTATTTTATGGTTGGCAATGGCCACAACATGAAGAACTGCACTAAAGAGTCACAGCATTAGGAAGGTTGAGAACCACTGTTCTATTCTAAGAGTCCTGTCATCTTAGCATACGTTTTTCTATGATTTTAGGATTTATATATGAGGAAAATATTATGTAAGTTGCCTTTCCATGAATGGCATCAAAAGTTCCCTTCACCTATCTCGAATGTCTATCCTCTTTGTCTTTCTGAATGAGGATTGATCATCTTACCCTGAGTCTTCTTTCTTGTTTATCTTCTTTAGGTGCACAGATTTTAGCATATTTATCCTATCTTATAGGTCTAGTACCCACTTATAAGTGAGTATATAATGTGTCTGTCTTTCTGCTTCTGGGATACCTCACTCAGGATGATCCTTTCTAGATCCTACCATTTGTCTGCAAATTTCATTATTTCCTTGTTTTTAATTACAGGGTAGTATTCCATTGTGTAAAAGTACCAAAATTTCTGTATCCATTCCTCCATTGATGGACATTTGAGTTGTTTCCAGGTCCTAGCTATTTCTAGCTGCTACAAACATGGTTGAGCAAATGTCCTTGTTGTGTACTTGATGCTACCTAACCAATATATCAAAGCATATGCTGAGACTCATAACCAAACTTTTGGCAGAGTGCAGGGAATCATATGAAATAAGGGGGAGTTACTATGACCTGGAGAGGACAGGAGCTCCACAACGACCAAATATATCAGGGCACAGGGGTCTTCTATGAGACTGTTTCTCCAACCAAGGACCATGTATGGATATAACCTAGAATCTCTGCTCAGATGTAGCCCATGGTAGCTCAGTCTCTAAGTGAGCACCCTAGTAAGGGGAACTATTACTGACATGAACTCAATGGCTGGCTCTTTGACCCTGCCCTCCCACCCCCCAGAGCGGAGCAGCCTTGCTAGGCCGGCTACAGAGGAGGACATTGCAGCCAGTCCTGATGAGACCTGATAAGCTAGGGTCAGATGGAAGGGGAGGAGGACCTCCCCTATCAGTGGACTTGGAACGGGACTTGGAGGAGATAAGGGAGGGATGGGGAGAGTAGGAGGGAATGAGGAAGGGAGCTATGGCTGGGATACAAAGTAAATAACCTGTGATTAATATTTTAAAAATAAAAATGATAAAAAATTTTCCCTTCATTTTCTTGAAAAGATATAACTTTTCTCATCTTGATTGTATAATACATTATGTGGTATTCATATTGCATTTTCCTCATCTACTGACAGACACCTCACGAAATTCCACAACTATACTATTAATTGTAAGCCAGACACATAACCATCATATAAGCCTGGACTTTGGCTTGATAACTTGGATATACACTGAATGATATAGCTAATTCTTACGGTAGTTCTGCTTTAAAATTATTCTCATGTCATTAGTATTATCCAGAATATTACTTTCCAAGGACAAAGACACAGGGAAAAAAGATCATGTAATGATTACAATAGATTCTGAACGTCAACATCTGAAAGCCAAAAGAAGCCATGAATTTATGGTAAACCACAAGTTAGTAGAAAAAGGCAGGGTAGACACATTACAAATTTCAGTGCCTTGGTCTCTAGCATCCAAATGACCCTGAAATTATTTGCCTGCCTGCCTGTCAGGTTTATTTCCTTTCTTTCTTCTCTTTCACCCACCTTTCCTCTTCCTTCCCTTTTCCCTCCATCCTTTCCTCCCCCTTCTTTCTTCCTTCTTTTCTTTCTTTTATGCACTCTTCTTTGAGAGTTTTGTTAAGATTTTTCTGTTTAGACTAGGTTGGCATTGAACTCATTAGAGCCCAGAATGCTTTCAAGTCTTTAAGGCAGAGATGAGAACAGGCATGTGTCATTTGCAACATGCAAATTTCTGCTGCTTAAGCTAATCATTTTTATTCATTAGAGCAGTCCTAGAAACAAACACTGGCCCTTATACAACAGAGAAAAGACTATAGTTTGATGGCCTGTGTCTCCTGGCATACGGCTTTAAGGCATCTTAAAAGAAATACTAGTTAGAAAGTTATGAATTTTTGCTAAGTCATTAAAAAGAAAACTTACATACAATAAAAAGATATCATAAATGTAGCTGCCAACATCGGTTACTGAATAAAATTAGGTTTATTATTATACTGGGTTAGAACAATCAAACATACTACTCTGGTTTTTGATGACCTCTTGATATTTTTTATTAATAAACAAAGAAATCATGTTTTTCTTGACAAATATATAGCTTAATTCTAATTGCTATTCCTAAATTAAACAATGGCATCATGACAAACACATTAAGGAATTAAAGACAAGAAAACAGAAAATATTTATGATCTTAAATAAGACAAAATATCTAAAATAACTCAGCAAGCAAGGGGAATTGGTATATAAGCCTGACAACCTGAGTTCAATACCTAGAACTCTCAACTACAGAGAATTAATTCCTCAAAATCGTCCTCTAACCTCCACATACATATACTATTGTCTGAAAAGCATGTGTGTGCACACATAATTTAAAAATAAAAAATTACATTGAACCAGATGAAAATAAAAGATTATTAATTGAAATTGAACATTATCTTAAAAGTATATGTTAGTATGAATTATTTTTAAAAATTGTTTTGTTATAATATATGTAACATTCACTGAAATAAAGTAAATGACAACACAATTTGATGATTTTATTGTTTCATACTATTACTTGTATGTGTGCACAGATGCATTTATGCAGATAAGTGCATGCACATGTATATGCAAATAAGAGCGCATATACACTTGCATGAGTGTGGAAGCTTTAGTTAATCATCAGTGTCTTCAACTGCTCCTCACTTTACTTTTTGTGACAGGATGTCTAACTGACCCTGCAGCTTATTCATTCAGCTAAGGCTGGTAACTGGCTAATGAGCTCTAAAGATCTCCCTTTCTTCCCATCCCCTCCCAGGGCTCTCCAATCTTAGTCTTAGAACTACCTCTGTAGAACAGACTGACATCAGACTCATAGAAATTCCTGTCTCTGCCTCCCAGGTACTGGAATTAAAGATGTAGGCTACCCTTTAAGAGGCTCCTGGGTCTGCAAATTCACATCTTCATACTTGCATGATAAATGCTTTAGCAAGCATTAGATGCCAAGCCATCTTCCTAGACTCTGAAAATTTAATATCAATGACACTAAAGTTTATAAAACAATTATTTGAACTCTAATGAGAATAATATCATTCTGAAGTAAAAATTGTTGCCTTTTGTGTTATGCATAGATAAGAATGTCACAATTCTAACTTCTCTTATGATTTAAATGTAGCTTTTGTTTCTTCAGGGAGGAACTATCCCTAGGTCTAGTCCTAGAAGCTACTAACTTCCATACAATCTAATCTTCTTCAAACTTAGACCTTAAAAGCTTCATCTTTGAGCTTCTATCTGCTAATGTAGGCCTGGAATGTTTTCAGCCTCTGAGATTTATTGCTAAATAATCTCATCCTTATTAGTTTAATCTGAACTCTGGCTGGCTGGTTCAATTCAGCCTTTCTTGCTCAAAACTCCTCTTCAAGCTGACTGATTCAAACAGGTTTCTCTCTGCTTCTCACTGTCTCTGAACTCCATGAAATGAACTCCATGACCTCAACTGCACTCAACTGAACTACCCAAACTCTACTGTACTTCAGAACTCTACTGTACTATCTTCACAAACTCCCTTTTTCTCTCTCTATACTGCTTTTAAGTAGCTTCTCTTTTCTGTCTGATCTCATGAGAGTTGGGTATATTCTACCTCTGACTCATTTTGTCAAATATTTCTCTGATTCATTACTTTGTTTACTCAATGAGACATCATTGTTAAGTATTAAAGGTAAATACTAAAGGTATTTTTGCATTCCAACCAGAGGGATTAAAAGTGTCTGTATTCCAGTGAGATCACACATACCTAGAGGTCTCTAGATGTGATTCCTTGCCAGAGTATCCAGGCTAGTAGATTAAAATTCCTCAATGTCCTTAGTCATCAGGGAGATGCAAATCAAAACGACCCTGAGATTTCACCTCATACCCACCAGAATGGCTAAGATCAAAAACTCAAGTGACAACACATACTGGAGAAGATGTGGAGAGAGAGGAACCCTCCTCCATTGCTGGTGGGAATGCAAACTTGTACAACCACTCTGGAAATAAATTTGGCACTTTCTTAGACATTTAGGAATAGTGATTCCTCAAGACCCAGCTATACCACTCTTAGGCATATATCCAAAAGATGCTCAAGTACACAATAAGAACATTTGCTCAGCTATGTTTGTAGCAGCTTTATTTGTAATAGCCAGAACCTGGAAACAACCCAGATGTCCCTCAGTTGAGGAATGGATACAGAAATTGTGGTACTTTTACACAATGGAATACTACTCAGC
>JAQQSO010005171.1:0-12235 GCA_028658305.1 Pachyuromys duprasi | reverse complement strand
GGCACATAGACAGCCCCACTTGCCAAGAAATGAGAACAAAGACCTCATTAATCAACATCTGTAGTTCTGGGAAAGTCTCTAAATGTACTAACCTTGCTTTTTGGCTTCCATAGTTCTGCTTCTGGCTAACTGTTCTTGTGCTTAAAGGCTCACTCTGAGAAAGGCTTGGTGCTACACTGAGATCCTGAACATGCAGTGTAGTCGCTGGCTGGCTAAAAATGACATTTAAACACAAGTCTAAGCAGTGGATGCCCCACAACAAGCATCAGGAATAATAATAATTAAAAAAAGAATGCCACTTGAATTTAAAAAATAGAATTAAAGAGAACCATCAAATCCCATTCGGTCCCTGCATTCAAATCCTGACAAAATTACATGGATCTTCTCAGGATATGTAAAAGTGAATTTTGCTTTTAAATAAGTTTAACAGGAAGGCTTCCATATCATCTTTCCTAACAAATCCTAGCTTTAAAGGGAAAAATTACTAGGAATAGATTAGTGAATCAAAGCTCATTATGATAAAAAAATGTCTGGTGGTGGTGCTGTATCCATTCATTAAGTTCTGATGATCACATAGCCCAGGAAAAGAGAAATCTAAGACAGGCACGGCCTAAGGAATTGACAGAACCAGAGTTTGGCACAAGAAACCTGATTCCCAGTGTCTCCACCCATAATTTTCTGTGATATAATTAGCAATTCTTTATGGACATTTTATAGCATAACTAATCAATAGCTCTGTATTTAACAAGCAGTTGTATACTTTCAGTTAATCTTTTAAAGTCAGGTCTCCTCTTCTAAAGGAAGTAAAGCAGGGACATACCGTAATCTTGTTCCATTCTTTTTTCTTTCTTGTCCCTGTCCAATCTTCATGAATAGGCAGAATAACCCTCAGCTAATGTCAGAAAATAGATCTGGAAAGTTCCACATCAAAATCTCATCTCTGTCTAGCTTCCTGCTCTAGTTTCTTGCCAGCAACCTCCAGTTCAAATTACTTCAGCAAGTTTCTGGGAACATTTGACCTAAATATCTAATCATTGTAGCAACCATGTATTTCTGAGCCTGATTGCTGTTGAAGCAGATATCCATAAAGCCACAGAATTGGAACATGCCACGACTGACCTGGCTTATGCCTTCTCCTTTTATGTAAGCTTTCTTCAATTGCAAAAATGTTACCAAGCCCATTGTTCATTTTGCCCCCTTAGGAAAATACTTGCATGGCATATACCCACTCATGTAGAGGTCATATTAAAGACACGTAGTTCACAAATTGCAAACCTCCCTTTATGTGGCTACTGAGAGATGTGTAAGATTCCAGCTTTTAGATTAAAACTTTGAGTTAAAATTTTGAGATCAGCCACTTTAGCTTCTCACCATTTTCACTGTAATTTTTAACAACTTTTTATCTATTATATAATATTACATGATTTTCATGTTACCAAATGTACAAACTGCCCCTACAATTACCACGTCAAGAGACTTGCCACTTCAATCTTGAGTCTCAAATAGCTGTTCATCATCTATGGTAAGGTTGCCTGTACCCAGGTAGAGACTTTCTCAGTAGTCTGTGTTACTCATATGTTGTAGCAAACCCTGCTAAACCACTGCAGCAAAAGACCTCCCCAAAGATGTGCTTCCCAAAGTCATTCACCTTCTGATTCATCTCCTCTGTCTGTAGGTTTCAATCCTAATTCTCCTCCCTCTTTTGCATCATTAAATTTTCAAAATAGTCAAGGATAATGAGAAGGTAAAACAACTTTAGGGGCTGGGAGATGGCTCAGTCAGCAAGGTACTTACTCTGTAAGCCTGATGGTCATATTTCAGATCGCAGCACCCACATGGAAAGCAGGGAAGCAGAGCTCACACCTGTGACCCCAAGGCTGGAGAGCAAGAGACAGGAGTATACCTAGAGCTCACTGGCCAATCAATCTGGCAAATTTGGTAAGTTCCTGGTTCGATGAGAAACCTTGTCTGTAACTGAAAAAATAAGGAGGTGGTAATATAGGAAGACACTCACTGTTGACCTTTAGCCTCCACATGAATGTCAATGCATGCAAATAATATGAATATATATACACACAAAACTACCCATATTTATTTTTTTAAGAAAAAATAATTTCAGACAGTTGAAGAGCAAAGCTTTGAAGGAAATAAATGGAGTTCAATGGAAATTTGAGGATGATGTCTCTGAGGTTGTGTTAGTTAAGATAAGAACCAAAGCATATGATCAAGGCATGATAAGCCAACTAAGCACAGAACAGGCTGTAGGAAAAGGCTTCTCCACACTGTAGGATGAAGCTGTCACACTGTAGGGTGAGGCTTTCACACTGTAGGATGGTGGCTGTTTCACACATCCAGGATAGATTGACTGAATGCAAATTATGTGTGCTGGGATCACACAATAGAGTCAGGAACAGCTATGGCATAGAGGAGAAGATGATGAGGGTTAAGGTACACAGGATCTTGAATACCACTGAAATTTAGGATATTTTATGTATTATAATAATAAACGTGTGAAAGTGTCCTTTCTGTGGCTAGTCAGAGAACTGAGTCTAAGAAGGCAATACTAAAAGTAGACAGCTTGACACCATGTACATAGAACAGTTGCCTTTCCTGGCTCTCTCCTATTTCACAGAGGTCATGTGACCGCTATAGTCACCAAACCATGAGAAGACAAAAATCCTGGCTAAGGATCCAGAATGAAGTGTTCAATTGCCAGCGTGTGGCCTACCAATGTTCTTACACGTGTTTTCCTTTACTACAATAACTGGCAAGGCTGGATGTGATGACTGGTCCAGTCCCCTAGGACCTGAAGCCAATAGATATACCCCAGAACACTAAGATGTTCTTAGTGGAACTACTGAGATTTGAGGGTCCCTCTGAAGGGACAGGTAAAACATCCTGGCAGACAAAAATAAGCCATCCTAATTTAGTTTGATTTTCTGTTGCTATGACAAACACATGACCAAAAGAACTAGGTGGAAGAAGGATTTATTTGGATTACGCTTCTAGGTCACAATCCTTCATTGAGGGAAGTCAAGTTAGAAACTCAAGGCAGGAACCATGGAGGAAGGCTGCTGACTGGCTCACTCTCTGGCTTCTTCCCAGTTTCTAGATGAATCTAGTTTATGTCAAGCTGACAACCAAAGCTAAGTAGGACACATTGCAACAGTTTAGTTGAAACATGGTTTATAAAGAGCAAGATGTTAGCAGTAAAGAGGAGAGAA
The DNA here is from genome assembly GCA_028658305.1 of Pachyuromys duprasi. Classification (NCBI taxonomy): domain Eukaryota; kingdom Metazoa; phylum Chordata; class Mammalia; order Rodentia; family Muridae; genus Pachyuromys; species Pachyuromys duprasi. The sequence goes on along the minus strand of JAQQSO010005171.1, from coordinate 9,011 downwards.
ACTGAAAAAAAATGAGCCTAGGGCACTGGCTCGGTTTTGCCTAAGATTTAAATGCAGTACCCTTCCATCACAAGGGAGGGAAGTCCTGCCATTTACAAAAGCGTGGTTGAGCCTGTAAGACATTTTGTCAAACAAAATAAACTGGACACAGAAAACTACTTCTGAGAATCTGAGTTGGTTCTTGTTTTCCCTGATCTCATGGAATTAGAGAGAAGCCTGATGGTTACCAGGGACAGTGTGGTGAGAAGGGGAAATGGAATGACCCAGAAAGGACTCACACACAGACCAAGACACCTAGCGTCCAGCATAGAGTACAGGTGATACACAGAGTACAGCATAGACTACAAGTTTCACATGCAACAGATACATACTCAGATAAGCAGCTAAGTGTTCCATCTGGACCTGAGGTCAAAAGTGATAATTCCATTTCTGATAGTTTGGAGATGTCAAAATATAATGATAATCAAGAGTGGAGATGATGCGTTCATCCCAAAGGAGATGAGGGAGACTCCAAGAGCCAAACTCAAATAGAGCAGAGCAGAGCAGAGTCTGGGAAAGGTGGACGGGAGGGAGTGTGAGAGAGGGAAGTATAGGACCGCAGCTACACAGGAGGAAAAACTTCTCACAGTTTGTGGGAAATTAGCTTCAAAAGCAATGAATTACACATTTCAAAAGAGCCAGCAGAAGGGATTTAAATGTCCCAACAAAAAAGGAATGATAAATATTTGAGGCACTGGCTATGACAGCTAATATTCTTATCTCATTACGTGCTGTATACGCTAATGAAACAGCTCATGATTAAAATAACCATAAATATGCATAATTATTATGACCATATTAAAGGTTTTAGAAAAATGTCTTTGGGAAAGAAAAATACTTTCTGAATAAATTTTTTCTGTACATGGTTATTTGTCTTATCCAAAAGTATGCTTACTAAATTTTTATTTTTAAAATTATTCTCATATTTCCCACCAGGAATGCAGCAGAGTAATACTTTCTGAATTAGCCTGAATAGGGTTTGCTTTAGTAAATAGTTGGGAAATAAATCATTTTTTTCTTGCTTTAACATTTCATTTTTGTAGGAAAATCTCAAGAATGTACACTTAAAAACTGATCACACTTTTTTGTACAAAGACATTGCTTATATTGTCTGAAACTCCCATATCTAGGTTCTCTGCCAACAGTCATTATTTCCTAGTCTCAATTCTTAATTTCTTGTTTGATTGTGCTTTTTTTTCAATTCAAGAGGTGCCCATGTAGTTTGCCAACATACACAAAGATGTACTGGTATATAAAATATGACATATATGTCATAGGGACTTTTCTGTTATGGTGGAGATCTGGGGCTCTTACTAATAAGGTGTAGGAACTGCTTGCTTCTGACAAGGAGAAGGCACTATCTCCACTTCAGATTAGGAACTCAATTGCCCAGTAAAAAAAAATTAGGACTAAGAACAATACAATGAGAAGTTGCTTAGTAAATATTAACACATAAGTGAGACTATGTATTTAGAGAACTAGAGGCTACCACCATAATTCTCAAAGATACATAGTATCCCTCCATAGGCCTTGATGTGTGTTTGAAGATATTTTCCCCTGACTCTGATCCTGCCAACAGCTCCATGCATTCAAAGAAAATGGTCTCAAATGCTGGATCTGTTCCCAGATCTTCTGACAGCTTCCTGTGTACCTTCCAAATACTTGACCTGTCTGGACTTTAGATTTCCTGTGCATATTACCCAGGACATGGTTGAATAACGTTTATTGAAAGATTAAGTAGGTACCTCACAGAATCCAAAGAAATGAGCTGCTGTGTGACCCGAGGAATTGAAGCCAGTGTATACACTGTGGGGAAGCACTTACTTTTCACTTCTCTTTCTCAGAACCCAGCCAAATATCTCAGTGTCTTCTCAACCCTGCTCTTGTATATTCTCTCTTTCCTTTTTGCTCTAAAATATTTTAATTATATTTGATGTAAAGTGATATCTATATCACATTGAATGTGATATTAAATTTCAGAAGAAGACTTTCATAAAAGTATAATCTCATAAGAATACTTTTCACACTGTATTTTGGGCATATGTCTCCAGACTCAATGCTCCTTTTCACTCCCAAAACTCACCTTCGTTCCTCTAGAAAAATTTGCTTCTGATTTTGCGTACTATACACATGTGATGTATCTACAGAGTCCACAAAAGAGAAAACATGGTATTTATATTTCTCAATTCAACTCTGTCTAGTTACATCCATTTTCTTTCCAACAACATAATTCAATTTCTCTTCATGGCTGAGGAAATTTCCATTGTGCATATATGTCTCATTTCTTTACTCATTGCTCTGCTGCTAAATACCTACACTGACTCCATAACTTACATATTATGACCATTCCTACAATAAACACTGATGTGCAAGCATCTTCATGGAATGTTGACTTAACACCCGTTAGGCAAATTTTAGTGCTATATCTGGGATAAATGTTGGGTTGTTTGTAGTTTGTTTGTTTGTTTGTTTAAAGAAAAATCCATACTGATTTCTATAGTGGTTGGACTATTTTACATTCTCACCAGTACTGGATAAAGATACTTTTCACTGCATCCTTAGCGGGAGTTGTTATTTGTTTTGTTAATGAACATCATTCTAACTGAGATGAAGTTGAAGTTCAAAATAGTTTTAATTTACTTGACACATGGCAGCTTTTTCCTTTGTCATAATCTCCTAAGCAAGATAGCAGAGTGACTATTTGCATAGCATTCTATTGATTCTATTGCATTGGGTTTTGTTGTTGCTGTTGATTTTAATGTTCTTCAAAATACTCTAACATATATTTTTCCCATTTATTCATTTATTTAATCACTTTACAACCTGATCACAGCCCCCTCCCTCCTCTCCTTTAGTCTTACCCTCACTTCTCCTCTCTTTCTTTGCAGGGAAGGGGAGGCCCCCATGGGCACCAACCCATCTTGGCACATCAAGTTGCTGCAGGACTAATCCCAATCCCTCCCACTAAGGCCAGACAAGGCAGCCCAGCTAGGCGAAAGAGATCCAAAAGCAGGCAACAGAGCTACAGACAGCCCCTTTTCCCATTGTTAGGGTCCCACATGATGACCAAACTGCACATCTGCTACATATGTGTATGGGGCCTATGTCCAGCCCACGCATGCTCTTTGGTTAGTGATTCAGTCTCTGTGAGCCCCCATGAGCCCAGATTAGTTTACTCTGTAGGTCTTCTTATAATGTCCTTGACCACTCCAGATCCTTCAACCTTTCCTTCCATTCTTCCACAAAACTCTGGCTATTGTTTGGCTATGGATCTCTGCATCTGTTTTTATCAGCTTCTGGATGAAGCCTCTCAGAAGACAGTTAAGCTATGCTCCTTTCTGCAAGCATAACAGAGTACCATTAATAGTGTGAGGAATTGGCTCTCTCCCATGGGATGGGTCTCAAGTTGGGCCAGTCATTGGTTGACCATTCCCTCAATCTCTGTTCCATCTTCATCCCTTCACTTCTTTCAAGCAAATTTGGGGTCAAAGGTTTTATGCAAGGGTTAGTGGCCCCCCCCCGGCAATCTTCCTAGTATGGAATTGTCTAACATGTTAAAGGAATAAAAACTCATATCCTCTGACTTCAATGATGGCATTAATTAAGATGAGCCAATCAAGAAAAGGTGCATTGTAGTAGAAGAAAAGAAAGTGTGATGTCTAAAACCCATCACAAATATGTAGATCCTCTGTTGGGGAATTATAGTATGGAGTGGCCAAAAAATTTCTTTATGAATTTAAAGGCATATAAAAGCATGCATTATATACTAGATGCATGTAAGCATCTTGTATAAAAATTCATATTTATCAGTTGAAATCCTGATCCCTCAGGTCATGGTAACTTCTAGTGTGAGGCCTTTAGTATGTAACTAGTTCATGAAAGTAGAGCCCTCATGAATGAGATTAGAGTCTTTGTTACATATATTTAGAAATCTCTCCTATTCTTGCTTTACTATGTGAAAACATAGCAAAAGGTCTTCATTTTGCAAAGTAGAAGGGCCTGTACCATGCTGGCACTCTGCTTTTGGACTTCAATTGCCTAGAGTCTCTTTCTAAGTCATCCATTCTTCTGCCTTCTGTCTCTGTCCAACATGATGAAGAGTAATTCAAGAACATCCCTTACTCACGAGTATCCTATGGATTGAATAATGAACCTCCAGATGTTCTAAGAGCACAAGATTTTTACCACATCAGCCTGTAAAGAAAAGAATTAAGATTATTTGAGTCCAATGGTAACCAAACGTGATAGATTCACTTCTTGGTGAATGCAAGTGAAAGGCATGCAAAACTGAAAAAATGAAAAGAATGGAGAGAAGCTGTGCCCTTCTAGAACACAGGCAATGCATTCAGAGGATCGTAGTCAGGGAGCCCATACATGCTTGAGCAGGAAAACATATTAGAGACAGGCACATCCCTGAGTAGACTTTTAGAAGCCATAGTTTCAGAAGATATAATTCAGTAGGCATACTTAGCCCAAGGTTGACGATCATGTGGCTGATAGGTTAATATGGCAAACAGGAAACATGCTTTGCTTACATTGTAAGGATCACAGATGGCATGTCTCCAGGCACATCCAACTTTTGTCATAAAGTTATAGTTGTATGAACAGAAAGAAGGTGTATTAATAGAGGAGTTTGTACTACAAAGGTACATGCCTCACTCAGAGATTAATGCTACTTTTTAGTCATTTTACAGAATAGGCAGATAACTACAAAATAATGACCATGAGGCACCACTATGGCAAAAGAAAATCAAAGGAAATGTAGCCACAAATCAGCCAGGGTACTGGTATATTCAGCATACAAGCCCCTATCTTCTCAGAGCATGTGTGTTTTCTAGAAATTTTTCCCTCGTATTCCAGAAACCAGTCTTCCACTTGTAATGCTACACTCTTTTTTTTAATATTAATCACAGGTTATGTACTTCGTATCCCAGCTGTAGCCCCCTCCTTCATTCCCTCCCAATCCCACCATCCCTCCCTCATCTCCTCCCTGCCCCTTTCCAAGTCCACTGATAAGGGAGGTCCTCCTCCCCTTCCATCTGACCCCAGCTTATCAGGTTTCTTCAGGACTGGCTGCAATGTCCTCTTCTGTGGCCTAGCAAGGCTACTCCTCCCTTGAGGGAATGGGGTTGAAGAGCCAGCCATTGAGTTCATGTCAGAAATAGTCCCTGTTCCCCTTACTCGTATACCCACTTGGATACTGAGCTACCATGGGCTATATCTGAGCAGGGGTTCTAGGTTATATCAATACATGGTCCTTGGTTGGAGAAACAGCCTCATAAAAGACCCCTGTGCCCTGATATTTTTGGTCCTTGTGGAGCTCCTGTCCTCTGCAGGTCTTGCTAATTCCCCCTTCTTTCATATGATTCCCTGCACTCTTCCAAAAGTTTGGTAATGAGTCTTAATATCTGCTTTGATACACTGCTATACTCTTAACAGTGTGACGTCAATGGCCTCATTGCCAACGCTGAGGGCCATTAGGTTTTCTTTGTGTGTTCTTGAATTCAGTATAATTAATTATTTGTATAACTATTGTATGCCAGTCTCAGAGAGGACAGAAGATGTCATGAGGACATGTCATATCCCTCTATACCCATCCCTCTATACCCAACACTCAGCAACATGCGAAATTTGTTAATTAGGAGGTACTCTATAAAGGTTTGCCTCTAAAGATGTAACAGAGTGGGGAGATGCTATAGACATCATAGCATGTGCCTTCTTGGCTTGACTACATGTTGTGACCATTATTCTGGCAGAATGTGATAGAAAGGTCCAAGCTCTGTCTCCACCATCCCATCCCACAGTAGCATCTGGCCTCCTCTGCCCATCTGGCACTTACGTAAACACTCAAGGAGGAATGGAAAGCATCCTAGACACTCAGTACCACGAGTATTTGTGGAGGGTGTTGCATCCCTCTCACTGAAATGGCTGGATACCATTAACAAGGAACACAGAACACAGTACATAGTTCACAGTACACAGTACCCAGCACACAGGCTGTAGCTGGAATCAGCTGTGGTGCTTCTGACCTCTCTGGCTTCAGCCGACTCCAGTTTAGTACATGTCTGAGAATGGCCAGGACATCTGTCCAATTTCTCTTTCCAGTAATGTCAGAAGTCTTGAAATGAAAACGCAATGTTGTTTCACTGAACTGGAATGGATGGTGGCCTCTCTGGGCCAGGAAAAAAGGGGCCTGGCTGGGGAGACACTGGCCTCCAGCTTGGCTAGCTCCTGGGCAACAGCTGGAAGGGAGAAGAAAAGGCAAAGGCTTGGGGTCAGTCTCAGCCAGACCAGCACAGGTTTCAGGACCACATGCAAACTGTCCTAATGTCCTTTCACAAGCATACCATCACACCGCTGGAACCTAACAACTTTTAGAGAGTCAGGGTTATTTGACCCAGTGGGCTCACTTAAGCTTACCTCCTCTCGTGAGTCATGAAGACATGTTTTATAAATGGTATGGAAAAATGCAATTAACTTACTCTCAGTCATTCTTGGCCTGTCTTACCATAAATTGTTCTATTTTTTCCCTGAATTTTATTTCAATTAATATGGCTAGCCAAGGATTTCAAACTCAGCACTCTGTGTTCAGACACCAAAAGAAATATGTTCTGTTTTCCAATATTTAAATATACCAAGATTATTTTTTGAAGAAAAAAACCCTCCTCCCAGCCTTAAAATATAAATTTTCAAAATACGATTTACATTAGAAACTACATCTATTATATAATCAAAGCATTATATCCCTAATCCATGTAAATCTTGCAAAATGCTATTTACGATTATTTTTAAGATTGACAACAAGAAACATGAATTTTAAGTACAACTACATATTAAAACTAGTCTCTTGAAGCCAGGTGTGGTTGAACAAACTTGTAATCTCAGTCCTTGGGAGGATGATTGTTATGCGTCTGAGGCCAGCCTGGGATACCACTGAAAACACACAAACAAGGGACTAGAGAGATGGCTCCGTGGTTAAGAGCACTAGCTGCTCTTCCAGAGGACCAGGGTTCCATTCCCATCACCAAAATGGTTGCTCACACATCTGTACCTCTGGTTCCAGAAGATCTGACCTCCTTGGGTACCAGGCTCACACATGGTACACAGACACAATGCAAGCAAAACACCCACACACATAACAAATTCATAAATCGTGAAAGGAAAAATACCTAGTCATTGGTGACATCATGGCCTTGATGTCTGGGACACTGTGAGTGGCTCTGAACTGTGAGAGCAAGTACTCCCTTGCTGTTTCTCATTCTTTTATTTAGTTAGGCTTTTTTTTTTCATTGTGACAAGGTATTTGCACTGCTCTGTAGATACAGAGTGGTGAGTCAATGCATGCAAACTATATGAAAGAATTCAGTAACAAAAATGTCTCTTCGGTCACTTAGGATTTCCACATGTCAGAAAATCTCTCATCTTCATTCCTGGTCACTTGAACTTCATCATATGCTGCCATTAGGTCATCACTGTACTGTGCCAAAGAACCAAGCTGCCCGCCTCTCCCAACTGTATGTTGGTGCCTTTATTGATCTTTTCATCCCACCATTGCCCATCTAAGATCTAAGATCGCTGTGTCATTCAATTGTTCCACAGGACCAACTCTTCCCACCCTAAGAACATGTGGTACTTGCTTATTCCCTTAAGTCATTTTAATAAAATGTAACATATAATTATAATACATGGATACATAAACTCCGTAGTCATGAATACTTTCATTTAGAGCAATACTGGGTAGAAATCTGCAAACTGAACAAGACTCACAGAATTCTGCTCCTTCATGACTATCTCGTGCTTATATTTGGCATAAGAGCTACTAGATTTAAAAAGAAATCTTTTAAATGAAACATCAATTGATTCCTTAATAAGTCCAGTGAGGTCCAGCTAGAGGTCTGCAGGCCCATGGATGACTGTCTGCAGACCCAACTTCAATCTTGGGGAGTTCAGCTGCACCTCCTTGCAAAAGATCATCCCAGCTGGGCTTTCTCACTCTTTATTCGCCCTCTTGGAGGGATGGAGAGGATTACAAGGCACCTGAGTATCTAGCCTCCCTAGCACTAATTGTACACAACTCTTCCTTAATCTCATGTGGCCTCAGGGAGAAGTTATAGACTGGGAAAGACTAGAGGAAGAGGCTTCATCTATGCAGCATGGAGGAGCTCTTGTCCCTGCTAAGTAAAGGCTTTCCAGGAGCAGCCTGTTGTGGGAGGAGCACCCATGCTAAGAAAAGGAACCCCTCATCTATGCTCTGTAAGGAAGACCAATAAACTCATTAGTTTCCTAGAATGAACCTTAGCACAATCAGCCTCAGTTTGTCATCGGAACCTTAGGTGAAGGGGTAGACATTGCTACATCTCTCCATGAGAATTTTAGCAAAAAGGTCTTACAAGCTTAAGTCAAGAACCAATGCTGCTTGTGCTCATAGCTTAAAATCAACATCTGTCTAAATCTTAGTTCTGAAAACTCATATCCCTCCTATTCCAGATACATGCTTTCCGAGAAATACTGTCTGCCTCAGACCTGGGCAGGTTTACAATGGGTTAATGACTTTTCTAGGGAAGTTTGAGTTATTATTATTTTATTATCATTTACAGTTTATTTGCTTTGTATCCCAGCTGTAACCCCCTCCCTCACCTTCTCCCCATCTCACCCTCCTTCTCTCTTCCTCCCCTATCCCTCTTCCCTAGTCCACTGATAGGAGAGGTCCTTCTTCCCTACTGACCAACTCTAGTCTGTCAGGTCCCATCAGGACTGCCTAGATCCTCTTCCTCAGTGGGGTGGCTATGTCGTCCCACCAGGAAGAAGTGATCAAGGAGCATGCAACCAAGTTCACGTCAGACAATGTCCTTCCACCCTTACTAGGGAACCCACATGGAGACTGAGCTGTCTATGGGCTACATCTGAGCAGGGGGTCTAGGTCCTCTCTATGCATGGTCTTCGGTTGATGAATCAGTCTCTGCAATCCACCC